>JACEIK010006908.1:0-83217 GCA_018107945.1 Datura stramonium
CTTCTAAGATTGATGAATTGATGGGACAAGACCTCAACTAACTCACTATAATATTAAGACAGAAAATATGACATATAATTAATAAGAAAGGCCCTCGCAAGATGAGGACTCACCAACTGAAGCTGAGGAAAGCAAACTCTTGGAATCTGACTAGCGGCGGGACTGAACTTGGGTATCGGATCCTATATCATGAAACGATACAACATAGAGTATGCGGTCAGTACGTGGAGTGTACCGAGTATGCAAGGTAAGTAAAACCGCTAAGTAATTTAAATCATAATTCATGCATAATATAAAACATAATCAAGATAAGATTATAAGAGTAAGGCATGCATGCTATTTCCTGAAATAATGATCTAAACATAACTGAACATAATAACTAAATCGAATGATCCAAAGCTGAACACTGATAATCATAAGTAAAACTGAACATTGGGTCAAACCTGCTGAAAACATAATATCATGAATAATGTACATGCACAACTGAAATCATGAGGAACAATGGGAGACTTGTCATATAACCGATATTACCACAATAGAGCTTACGTGGTCCCGACTATTACACTCAAGTGGGCAGAGCCATCCAAATCTTTGCCAGGGCTAAGGAATCTACCATGATATCGATCTCAAGGTCAAGGCCCATTGGGGGCAGGGGAAGCTTCAAAGGAGGTCCCAAGTAATCATACCTACGTTGGCGCGTAGTTCTAAGGCAAAGGGTTGACTGGCCCTTAGCCTACTCGGTGCTAGACACTACTCCCAAAAACATATATATGCTCTCCATCATTTTTCAACGAAACTAATCATTTTCTAGTAACGAATCTGAATAATAAGATGCATGCATAATATGAAATCATAACATGAGGAGCCTTGACTCAAACCGTACGAAAAGCTAAAAATAATGGGAGTCTTGACTCCAAAACCATGTGGTAAGATAATTCATAAAATCATAAAAACATACTCGATCATATGGGCTTGTCCAATACTTTAACATACTTGAAATAAACTTGATTCACTTTGAAAACATGAACATAAAGATGGGTATTTCAAAATCATACTTTCTTCACAAACATCTCATCATGCTTGAACATATATCTCATAGATCTCAACTTTCATGATTATTCATGGATGGGCATCATAGTTTAGAAAATTTGAAAACATAATTTATAATTTAAAACATTGTAAAATATACCCATTAATCATAATTCATCATTAAAAACATGCTTAGGTCATACCCATGATTAAAACTTAGGAATTCATGCATTGGGTAAAAACCCCATGGAATCATCAATTAGAACATCATGAATTGAGAAGGAATTGGGCATGTGTGTGGACAATTGCACCCATTCATAGCCTTACACACCCGAAGGGATCTGATTTTCACACTTCCTTGATTGGCCAAAGAGAAATGAGGAAGAACTTTGTGAAACTAAGCTTGATCACCTCTGAAACTTCTAAACTTTCTTGCATGAATTAGGATAGGCTTAAGATGACTTAACCTTTCTTAAAACACTCTGTTCTGACCTTAAAAGACGTAGTTTAGGCTTTAGGAACATAGAAATTACAGAAAATCCCTTACTAAATTTGCAGAGAAAAACACCATGCCAGTCCTAACGAGGGACTGGACGACTCCTTATCCATGGCCACACTCGTGGTCTACAGTCATCGACTGCACTGGCAAAACTCTCCTGAGGGTCACCATGAGGGACACTCTAATTGTGGTGTGCCCAACGACTCGCGGTGACCAGTCGTTAGGTGCACTACCTAAAATCCTTAATCCACCAACCTCTCTTGACCATGGATGACTTAACGTGTCGTGGTGTTGACCACGACTCATGGTCATCTCCCGTGGTCACTATGAACATAAAATTTCAACCAATTTCAAGCCTCTCCCCATGAGTCACTTAACGACTCTTGGGGTTCTTGACGGGTCACTAGACGACTTGTCCTGTGACCTAGTGAAGAAATTCCTGTTTTCTCTATTTCAACTCTCGGGTATGATCTTAGGTCTTTCAGGGTATAACAAGGTTCTAGTCTAGATTTTGGACCATCAGCTCTATAAGTTTAGGAACAAGGAGTTCACTTTTGTAAAAGATTTATGGAAAACCCAGCTAGTTGAGGGAGCGACATGGGAAGCCAAAACAAATAAGGTGGCTAGATACCCTCACCTATTCCCTTCCAACTCAACTTCAACATCAGGTACTAAATTCCTCCTCAGTACTCTATCCAAATTCATGTTAGTATCATGCTTTTTCAGTTCTAATTATGTCTTAGAATGCATCCTTGGTGCATAAGCTTAGTTCAGTCATGTAAATCTTCTAGAGTTAGTCACTCCGTCAATTTTTAGCTTTGGCTATTCAGTTTTGTGATTGTAGATCTTTCCCTAGCATCTTAATATGTTTAATCTCTACTTGAAGATGAATGTTCCCAAAAGGGATATTATGTAACACCCCAAAAGTCTCTAAGATTAGACCCAAAGGTTGAACAGAGAAAAATAGTAAAATCTGCACCGGTCATAGAACGAGTCGTCTAGTGACTCATCAAGTGACCTGAAAAAAGTCATTAAGTGAGCTGTTAAGGGGTGAACAGTTGGAGAAAAGGGTGTTCATAGAAGTCAAAATGAGTAAGGCGATGAGTCATCCAGTCACCTAACGAGTCGTTAGGTGACTCATTCAATGTCTAACCTAGGTGAAACCTTGAGATTCAGAGAGTCCTTTGAGTAATATAATGTGTCGTTAGAGGAAGTAATGAGTCATTAGGTTTCCCATCCCGACCAAGATTAGAGGGTTGTTAAATCCCCCGAACCAATGAGCCACTTGGGAGCCACTTGATGAGTCATTGGGGGGAGCACCGACTACTCTTGTGAGCCGTTAGGTGGAGTTTAGAAAGTGTCCAGAATTTGTCCAATGGCAGTGGATGGATGTAACAATATGTTGTATCTTCTAATGGGTAGTTCTGTCTAGCCATTAGGGGAGGTTCAAACACTGGAATTTCAGGACATAGGCAATGGTTGATCCTAACAAGTCGTTGTCTCAAACAACGACTCGTTGAATGACTGTTAGGCTTGGGCAGGCAGTCTTTCAGACAACTTCCCAGGGTTTTTTGTAACTTCCCACTCTTTTAACTCCTAAACAACATATTTTTGGGTATTTATCAGGGGGATTTAGAGGAAAAAATGGTCCTTCTCCCTCATTTCTCACTTATACTCTCAAGAACATTACACAGAAGGTATGGCACTCTCTCAAGTCAAGAACTAGGGTTCTACTCTCTTCTCAAAACTTCAAGCTTCTTTACATAGATTTTTCTTCAGGTATGTGGGGATTTGGCAGGGGTATTCCTTTCATCCTTGTGCTCCAAAATAACCAGTGAACCCTAGCTCTCTTTCAAATTTTGTAGAAATCATGGCTTAGGGTTTTCTTGCAGATGTTGAATTTCCCTATCTCTTAAATCTTTTAGAGTTTCCAAGACTAGTACTATACTGTAATTGTGATGTTGATTTCAACTTGTAAAATATCTCTCCAGACTCTTGATTTTTACATGACTGTGATACTTCACTTTGTGATTTGGCAATATCATGATCTTTCATAAGTATACATGATTTATGTCCTATGCTTTATAGTTCCAGTAAAATTTTAGTATACTCTATAACATCAGTTCTATAAGTATTTCAGTACCATCAGTATCAGGTCCTTTAGACTCTCGTGGCACTTCCAGATAAGTAGTCCTGACTTAGTCTTAGGAGATTGGTTTCGAGCTATCAGTATAAGTATAGTTGCATATACCAATAATTGTTTATGTGTCCTCAGTTGGGAGTAGTACTTAGCATCGAGTGGACTAGGGTTCAGTGCAGTCAGGCTCCCAAAACTACGTGCCATCGTAGTATTTGACACAAATGGGTTTTAAAGTCAGTGATCACATAGGCTAGTCACTATACCCTGGAAAGTATGGTGGGCCCTATTGATGGCGAGTATAAATCAAACTCCACGTCTAGCTCATATGGTCATATGTCGATTAACAGACACTACCACAGTACAGTACAATCCAGTCTAGTCTAGTCTTACATATTTCAAATATATTCAAGTAGTATATTTTTTATTTATCAGTCCTTACAGTATTTTGTCTGATTATAGACTCCTCAGTCTTTATGATTTGAGCCTTATTATTGTATATCATATCAGTATAGCTTGTGAGCTACCAACATTATATGTTTTACTTGATATATCACATACTTAGTACATTCCAAGTACTAAAACATACTTTCCGTCATTTATGATATAGGCGCAGGTACCAATCCTCAGCATCGCAACTAGTTTCTCCCGGTGATTCCTGTTGAGCTTGCAAGTGTACGGGTCGTACAAGTAATATAGTGGCCCTTTTTAAGAGCCGGATGTCGAACCCACAGGGACTGGACACATTCAGCTAATTACCAAGTTCAAGTGTGACATTAAATGCCGCAAGTGTTGATGACTTTTTTGAGAAATTTAATTAAGTCTAGATGTGGTCAACGAAATACTCTGAAATCATTCAAGGAGAAACTAGAGTTATGGGGTTTATGCCATTGATTTGGGTACTTCCGTACCTCCAACCATTTAACCAATCTTAGCTTCACAACTACTCCTACAAGTGGTGGAGTACGATTCTAAGTTGGTGTCTTTCTCTCTTCCCATTTTATCAACCAAGCAAGGTGTAAGGTATGACCTATCCTAACCACAAAATCTTATCAAAAAGACAAGAACTTGCTTCCTACATTCTTATGTTCGTTCTCAAGCATTTACCTACGCGTAACGTATGTGTTTTCATGGTGATAAATCCTAAAAGCAACCATAATTAAGAATGCGAAAAAACAGCAATCAATAGTTAATTCAAAAAAACAAATTCATAAAAAAACACAATCATAACTCATAGCTTCAACCCTAGAGGAAGGGTTCTAGCCACGCATGTTAGTAAAATTACAAAGCATTGTTAAAGTAACATACTCACAAGAATTGGTAGAAGAAGATGACATTGATGAACCCTGAGTGAGTTCTCCCACTTCTCCCTCACTCCAAGGTGGTTTTCAGAATAACATCGTGACCAAATGATTTTGGGAGCTAAAGGACCTATTTATAGTAAATGAGAAAATGCAGCTATTTGGCCCGAAGTGGAGTGGCTTCGTGTCACAGGTGTCGCGGAGCACTACCTCCATGATGCGAGTGTGTCGCGAACCTTTGCCTACGTGACACGGTGCTCATCGTAGCATAACCGGTGATCCCCATTTTGTTCCAACTTTGGTGTATCGCTCCGGTATCATTCCTCACTTCACCAAATCATAGATTCGGTCCTCAAATGCGTTATTTACCTTCAATAATAAGAACTAATCATGTTGGTTAGTATATAAATAAGTAGATAAACAAGACTAAATTGAGTTATAAAGTTTCACTTGGGCATGCAATTATGCCCAAGATCACAACCCCACACTTAAAGCCTTGTTCGTCCTCGAACAAACCTTTTACATCTCATGCACATGAAGACACATATAACTAATTTAGCAAGATAATTCAAGCTACATCTATAATGATTATTTAAGATAGCAAGTTAAAACTAGAGCATGTACGATTTCATCAATGAAATGATATACAACTCCGTTAAGACTTCTAACCTCAGAATCGACTCTCAATCATTGCAAACTCATGCAAATCAACTGATCAAGAAATCCAACATGAATTATATCCTTCATTAAACATGTGCCCTCACAACAAGAGAGTTACCCATTTTCACACGCAAATTTTAAATCACAACATGTATGGGTAAATGAATAGAATTACGCTCACTCTCACAAAGAATTCACATGCATCATGTAGTGAACCATAAGCTTACCCTTAGTGTTTTACTCAACTAATTTAAGGATGTATGAACGTAAGATCAAGTAGGACTTAATGGGTTGTAATGCTTAAGCTAAGAGACGGGTAGATACTATTAATGAGTAATAGTGGCTATCTTCCCCAAGCGCTTTTAATAGTTCCAACATTCATTAAGGACATCTCTTCTCTTACTTCCTCCTCATTCTTTACAATCTGAATATTTTCTTCTTGTTCCCGTTTAGAACACTCAGCTTATTAGTAAGGAGTACTTATGCAACTTTTTCATTCATTTATTTTCTTACTCCTTACCAGTAATCAAGCATTTTCAAACACTTGCACCCTTGACCTTTCTCATCTTTCCACGTCTGCTAATTTTCCTTCTTTTTCACGCTTCTCCCACTCCTTCCTCTTTGGAATTTTTTCACTTAAGCGGCTTAGGAGTTTGGATCAAATTCAAGGCTAATGAAAAGAAAAATGATTAAACATGTTTGTAGCTATCAAAGAATAGGCTTGGGCTCAATGGGGTTAACTAGGATTAAACATTCAGGTGAGTAAAACAGGGATAAAAATTAGGCTCATGCAAAGAAATACCTAAATCACCTCCTACAATCTACATCCGTCATTTCGCTTTGTATACACACCAGACAAGTTCTAGACGATTCAAAATAGCATGGAATATTCAAACCCTATACACTCCACG
Source organism: Datura stramonium (assembly GCA_018107945.1). NCBI lineage: Eukaryota > Viridiplantae > Streptophyta > Magnoliopsida > Solanales > Solanaceae > Datura > Datura stramonium. The sequence goes on from JACEIK010006908.1 coordinate 6,538, forward strand.
GCCACATGCTCAATTCAAGACAAATTCAGCGGACTCTTAACTTCATGTCTAATCACAAGAATTTACGATCAAGCTTTAAGCACATCGAGTCACATTCAAGAGCCTAGGTGTCTCAAACGTAGTTATACCCAACTTGCATGCTTCAACACTAACTATACTTTCCCACAATCATGTACAACACGTAACAAGAACATCAAGCCCATCGGTTAGCTACGGGTTCAAAGAAAAACAATAAAAAAATAAAATTTTATTCTTCTTCGGTTCAAAGACCCCCCGTCGAAGAAAAGAACTAACAAGAAAAACCAACGGGTGATGAAGTCATGTTTAATTCAATTTTTTTTATATGTATCCACTACATTCACCAAAATCATTAAGCACAAATTTTTTGAAATTTCCCTCACCCCATACTTGAATCATGCTATGTCCCCATAGCATCAAATTAAAATTAAACGAAGGGATGAGAAATACTCCTGAGCCTCTATGCCCACAACTAACAACATGCTTTTCTTCAAGTTTTAATAAGTGGTGTTTGACCCACACCTCTTCTCTTCTATACTTTTGCTTCCTCCTCCGGTACTTTCGAGACTTTCCCACCAAATCTGTGTGCTTAACCACCAAAAACACAAACACAATACAAATAAACATAATCAACACAAACAAAAATCACAAATTGTGCACATGGTACCCATGGGTTGCCTCCAAGCGGCTCCTTATTTTACGTCGAGGCACGATGTGAGCTATCCTTTTCGGGACATACTCATGCACAGGTTCCCTTTCGAGAACCATTTCCTTTTCTTTTGATTTTTAGAGAAGCTTGACCTCCACTGTTCCTCCTCTTCCTCCAGCTTCTTCCCTACGAAGCCCTTTATCATCCCAAGTTATGCGGTTCGGTGGCTCGATTCAACCACCTCCTTTGCCTCCCAGCAATGAGAATGGGAAGGGTAGAAGTCGGACCTAGTACGTGGACACTCCGGTGGGGATGAAGTTTCACTAATCTCTAAAAAGTTACGTAGGTGCTCACTGTGGTCCTCATATGCCATCAAATGAATTGACCACTAGAATGTAACAATTGCATCATCGTTCTATTTCAATTCAAGTTCCCTCGAGTTAGGTTTACGGGTACTAGGATTCACATTATTCGTCGCTTGTGGGATTGCCACTTCACGGGCGAATTAAGTGCCATTGCTTCCGGTGACAATTGTGCTTGTCTGGTTGGGTGTTGTTGTACTTTTCTTGAAGTCTTTTCAGCTTTTGCTCAAGAGCTACTCTCCTTTGCAAATGGATTTGACGTTCAGGTTCAAGCAACGGTTCCCCAAGCTCTTTATTCTTAGCCGGCTCGGCAAGACAGCACATGCTGCAAGCCAAAGTCGGACTTAAGACCAAGTTTCTCGGCACTTGAGGAAATTTAAAAATCACACAAAAACGGATAAATTCTCTAAACTTCGCCGAGTCCCGGGCAATGGTGAAAAAGCGATGTGCCCGCAAATTATGCGAATTCGTACAAGTGATATAGTGACCCTTTTTAAAATGGATGTTGAACCCACGAGGGTGGACCAGATTCAAGCTAATTACCAAGTTCAAGTGTTAAGTTAAATGCCACAAGTGTTGATTATAGACTTTAGAAATTTAATTAAGTCTAGATGTGGTCAACGAAATACCCTACATGAATTTATTCAAGGAGAAACTAAAGTTAAAGCCGGATAATCACGCGATACTATGATTTGCAATGATTTAAGTATTAAACTATCAATTGTCGTCTCTCACATAATTAAAATTGCATGTTCATGGTCTTCCAGGAACCTCTAAACCTACGACAAACTAGCCTCACTACTACATCATTAAGCGAGATGTCTCCACTACATCTTTCCCTCTTCCCATTTTATCAACTTAAGCAAGGTATTAGGTATATTCTATCCTAACCACAAAATTTTATCAAAAGACAAGAACTTACTTCCTACATTTCTTATATTCTTGCCTAGGTTTGCGTTCTCAAGCATTTACCTACACAGCGTAACGTGTATTGTTTTCATGGTGATCAATCACTTAAAAACAATCATAATTAAGAATGCAAGACAAAACAACGAGTCAATAACTTAATTCCAAAAAAATTCGTAAAACACAATCATAGCTCATGGCTTCAACCTAGAGGAAGGGTTATAGCCACTCATGTTCGTAAAAATTAAAAGAAAAACATTTGTTAAGTAACATACTTACAAGAATTGGTGGAAGAGAAGGTGAAATTAATGAACCTAGGTGAGTTCTCCCTTCTCCCTTCACTCCAAGGTGGTTTTCAGAATAACATCGTGACCAAATGATTTTAGGAGCTAACGGACCGATTTATAGTAAATGAGAAAAAACAGCTATTTAGCCCGAAGTGGAGTGGATCCGTGTCACGCGGGTGTATCGCGCGAACATTGCCTCCATGACATGGGTGTGTCGCGAGGAGCCTTTGCCTCGTGACACGGAGTGTATTGCGGGCCTTGCCTCCGTGACACGGAGGAGGTACTCGAACCCTGCAAAATCTTGTTGTTCCTAGAGGTAGAATACTGCCCGCGATGGCTCCGTGACACGGTGCCCATCGCGACACCCTCCGGTGATCCCTCATTTTTTCCAACTTTGGTGTATCGCTCCGATATGTCATTCCTCCACTTCACCAAATCATAGATTAAGTCCTCTAATGCATTATTTACCTTCAAAAATAAGAACTAATCATGTTGGTTAGTATATATTCACATTTACATAAAATTTACATAAAATCATATGAGAATGTATATAAATAAGTAGATAAACAAGACTAAATTGAGTTATAAAGTAGCACTTGGGCATGCAATTATGCCCAAGATCAATTCCCAGCAATTAATAGTGGTAAGTCTTCATCCTTTGAGGGTTGGAGTCTTTGATATCAGATTTTTGATTTCTAGCTTTTCAGATTTTAGAGTTAGCTGGGGGCTTGTCCCAACAACTCATCATTTAGTAGAGGCTTTCATACAACGTAGTATTAATTTCAACTTATGATTATCTAGGATTTGCTAAAATTTCAGTATTTCTCAGATATTATTTATTTATTTATTTATGTGAAGAATTCCTTTACACTTCAGTTATGCTTCCCCTTAGTTTGTTTAGAAACTCATATCATAGTAGTGTTATTCTTTGTGATGGGTTGTATAGACTCGGGTCATGGCGTAAACACAGTAGGAGCCAAAGATCACAAGGATAGTGGTCCCCTTCTTCTAGAGGCCATGTCCCAATGTTGTTTATTTTGAGTTTTCTGTGCAGTTTGGGTAGGACGGGGCCCTGTCCCATGTATTTCAGCTTATTACTCTCTGGAGGCTTGTGTGGACTTGTTATTAGCCGTTTTGGTTGTGTGGCCTTGTCGGCCTTTGATTGTGCAATTTAGCATATTATAGCCTGTTCAGCTTTCCAGTTGCTTTTGTAATCATTGAGATTGTGGTAGGTGGCCTAGCTGGCCTTTATGCTATAGGTGTAGGCATTATATAGACAGTTTCTCGATCACCTCTGAGTCGAGAGCCAATTTCGTCCTCTCCCAATTATGGAGCATGAAAACTTGGTATCTGAGCGAAGTCATATCCCAAGTAATCCACAAAGCCATATATAGTGGAGTCTTGCTTATGGGTATGTTGTGCACCATACTTATAATCAGGAGTCTATAGGGCATTTATGAGTTCTTTTCACTTTCTTTTTCATTTATGGACTGTGCAAGTAGAGTTGAGTCAAGGAAAGTACAGTACCACTCATGCCTTATAAGTGTCTATTGTGATGATCGGAAGCAGATCAAAGGTTATTAAATGGTACAAATGCAAGAAGAAAGAAGATTGTATGGCTTGAGGCTGCTAGTAGAATCTTTACCCGATAAAGATTAGACTTGAAATTTGAATGAGCTTTTATGTTCTATGGCTCATTTGGATAAGGAAGTAAAGTAACTGAAAGAAATTCAAAGCAGCTCCAACTCCTCATATGTTATCTGTTTCTGTTCAAATGGAGAAAAAGTTGAAATTTGGCGTCAGACTCAGAACAAGTCATGAGGAGACTCATGAGAGCAACCCATGAGTCGTGATGTGAGTCGTGGAGAGGCTAGGGATTTAATGTGAAACTTTAGGAATGAGACCTCACGGTCATGACCACGATTTATGATCAGGCCCCATGAGTCGTTAGGTCAGTCGTGGGGTGGGTGAGAAGGAAGAAGGGCAGTGTACTCGATAGAAGGACCCCATGAGTAATGGTCAGTCCCCACGACTCGTGGGGAGGGTCGTGGGAAAATAATTGGCATGGAGGCAGTGTACATAATGGGTGGTGACCACTAGTCATGGCCACTAGTAATGAGTCGTGAGGTTGCTCGTGACGAGCCCATAAGATCAGATGAGCAATGTACCTCACGGATCATGCAACGAGTCATGGCCCAGGGTAACAAGTCGTTAGGTCCTTCGTCAAGACCACATGGCAGTTATTTTCTACGAATTTAGTAAGGGCTTCTTCGTAATTTCCAAGTTTCTAAGGCCTAAACTACGTCATTTTGAGTTATGAATAGTAGCTTTTAAAGGGGTTAAGTTTATTTTAGGCCTCATTCATCCATGCATGTAGGGTAGAAAGGTTATAAAGGGTGATCAAGATAGTGTTCTTCAATTTCTCTTTAATCTCCTATTAGGCATCTAAAGAAGTGTAAGAATCAGCTAGCAACAGGTATGTAAGGTTATGAATGGGTGATTCCTTTCACACCCATGCCCAATCCCTCTCTAAATCATGAATGATCTATGAATAATCAATGGAGTTTTAACCCAATGCATGAATTTCCTAATTCTTTACATGGGTATGATTTAAATACGTTTCTACTATTGAATTATGAAGCATGAACGAGTTTTATAATGTTTTCAATTAAAAATCATGTTTCTAGCTTTATGAATGAAAAAAACCATTGACGAGAAGTTCATGAAAGATGAGATTTGTGATGAATGTATGATGATGATGAGATATTATGATAAAAAGTATGTTTTCAAGCTAACTATGTTTAAAATCATGTTTTCGATAAGAATTGAGTATTTTCAAGAATGACAAAGCTTTGGGCCATGCCCACATGTTCAAAGTATGATTCATGATTTCCCGAATTAAGCTTACTACATGGTTTTAGAGCGAAGGCTCCCACTTATATTTCAGCTTGTGGTATGTTTGAGTAGAAGTTTTTCATATGCATAGCTTACCACATGGTTTTGGAGTGAAGACTCCCAATTATCTTTTAGCTTGTGGTGTGGTTTGAGTTAAGCTTCTCTTATGCATGATTTACGCTTTGAGATGTATTTCATTTATGAGCTTCATCAATAGACGATGTTGAGCTTCGTTGAATAACGATGTAGAGCATATGCATGTTTTTGAGAGTAGTGTCTAGCATCGAGCAGGCTAAGGGTCAATCACCCTATGCCTCAGAACTACGCACCAATGCAGATTTATACATTATAACTTTGGGACCTCCCTTTTGAGCTTCCCCTGCCCGAACGGGCCTTCAACTTGATATCGATATCATGGTATCATCCCTATCCCTGACAAGGGTTTAAACGGCTCTACTCACTTGAGTTTGATAGTTGGGACCACGTAATCTCTATTGTGGTATGTCGGTTAAAAGATGAGTCTCCCACTGTTCCTCATGATTTCAGTTATGCATGTTCATTACTCATGAGATTTACATATGTAAGTATGTTATAAAGCAGGTTTAACTCAATGTTCAGCTTTAATTATAAATATCAAATTTTAGCTTTGAGTCAATCGATTATGATATGATATGATATGATATGATATGTTATGTTATGATGAGATCATGATTTCAGAAAGAATACATGCAAGCCTTACTCTTAGATTTGTGATGTTTATGTTTACATTATGAATTTTCTTAAATTATTTTATTTACTTAAGTGTTTTTACTTACCTTGCATACTCGGTACATTTCATGTACTGACCGCATACTCTATAACGTATCGTTTCATGATACAGGACCTGACTCTCAGGTTCAGCCCCGTTTCTAGTCAGCTTATCAAAGTTAGCCTTTGCATTGTTGGTGAGTCCTCATCTATTGAAGACTATACTACTCAGATTTCTTTATGTATTTTTAGTTTCATCTTGTTGAGTTAGTTGGGGGTCTTGTCCCAACAACTCGTCATGTTTAGAGGCTTCTCAAACATATGTATGTAATTAGTTTCGGATTGTGAATTTTGATGTTATATTTAAGTTTAGACTTTCTCTACGATTATATGGACTTTCTCACGATTATATGGTTGATTATTCAATTTCATTGATCGTGTTAGATGTATTCTTATGACATGGGCCTACTGGGGTCTTGCGGGGCCTCTTGTCCCGTGTTGTGATCCGAGCCTCCGTTCGGGTCGTGACAATGGGACTTGGTGTTTCCAGATTCAATCTATTGATTTATTGGATTTGGATAACAAGAATATATTTTGAACATTAAATTCAGGTAATAGTAACACGACAATTACATTTTAAGTTTGTGGTATATTTTGAGCAATTGAGTTGTGAAAAAAAAAGAGAATTTTAAGTAAAGCATATGAGTTTATACGGTTATAAAAGATATTTCAGAATGACAAGTCATAACCTACGATCAATGGATTACTAAATGATTGATGCTCTATTAAGACCAGGAGTTTGAATGTTAAGTTTGAAAAAGATAAGTATAGTATGTCCTAAGCCATGATGAGAGGAAGAAAGACATGCTTTCTGTAATGACTTTCCTGTAAAATATATTGAGAAAGTATTGCCCAGGTAAAGGCAGTACAATGTAAGTTGTTAGGATTAGTAATAACCTTTATTTACCATTGGAAAGGTGATCTATGAAATCCTTTAAAATTAAGGTAAAGATGCAAAATATGGAATATATCAGCTAACAAACTAAGGCAAGCAAGAAAGCTATATGAGCTAAGGCATCACAGGCGCGTCGGTTGGTGAATCAATTGCAGTTAGATGAAGCTACTAGATGAGATGACGATGGTGACCTGCCAAAAATTAAGTGAGAATGATTTAAGTATAACCGTAAGATTCGAATTAATTCATTTATGAAGGATTTGAAAGTGGTATGTAGGGTAGTTTACTAATGCTAAGATGTGAGTCTATTTCTACTCCTGAGTATAAGAGAGGAATCTTACGGCTATAGAGATTTGATTTCCTTGAGTTTGGAGAGGGTAAAAGTATCCTCCGTTTATAGCTAATACCTTGAGGTCTTGTGGTTAAGAAGGGTTTGACTGCTTACCTATTTTAACTAGCAAGAGTCATTGTGAAGGAAGCCCTGAGAAGGGTTGTTTAACGACCTATAGTGTGAGTGAAGGAATGAATTGGCATAAAGTCAACATAGATAAGAAAATTGTTGGATAGTCCATACAAGTAGGGAATATACTAAAGATGCGACTTGATTACATGATGTGACCAGTTAAGGTTCTAGGTTGAGGACATCTGATAGTTTGAGATTCATATCAATTAAGACTATTATGAGATAGCTAAGGTACCGTGTTACAGATATGATGTAAAGTAATATGGAAGACTCCCTCAAAAGTATATCTGGTAAGAAAGAACTTAGATTATAAAGGAAATATTTTGAGAAACGGGTTTTAAAGCCTGGGACCAAGATAGTAATAGAAGTAATAGAAGTATGGAGGTTAATATTGTTTACAAAAGCTATGGGATTGTTAAGGGAAAGGTAAGAAAAGTTATAATGATAATGTTGCAAGTGTTGTTGGCAAGCTATGATTTTGAGGAAATAACGTGACAAACTTGTTCTAACTAATGAAAGGGCAAGAGGAGAAGTACATTAAGATGATTATGAACTACATACCTTGTAATAGTCCCCTTTGGGTTGGGTAATGTGAATTTGAAAGATACTTTGAATAGAGTAGAGCTTATCTTAAGAAAGACAGGGAAGGATAATGGCCTCTAGAAAGACCTATTTATGGTAATTGATATTATATGAAGATTCAGATTGCTCCAGATGAAGCATGGCGTAGCCAATACAAATTTTCGAGTGAAGTTAAAAGTTAAAGGCTAAGGTTATATTAGATCACAACTAAAGTAGAAGTTACCTGAAAAGTTGCAGATAGTTCAAGGTAGACAGAAATTATAAGATAAGAATATATTGTTGGATGTTAAAGATAGATTAACAAGTAGACCTCTCTAAAGATGTTGCCCGAGGTAGGCATTATGTACCATGATAAAAGAGTAAGTTAAGCAAGTGTTACGAAAGAATAGGATAGAATTCTAAGTTTGGAAAAATAAGTTGAAGAATGCTTTGATATAAGTTAGGAAAGTGTAGTATGAATTTTAAATTGATAAAAAGGATAGGTTGACTTCAACACTTGTCCTGGCCCTTTCTTAAGGCACAAAGGGCTATTTGGTTTATTGTAATGCTTCCAGAATTAGTTTAGATTATGTTCTAATGCAACACAACAAAATTATTGTCTATGTTTTGAGACAACTGAGGAAACATAATTAGAATTATCCACTCATGACATAGAGTTGACAGCAGTAGTGTTCGCATTGAAGATTTGGCGTCATTACTTATATGGGGTACATATTGACATCTTTACTGATCATAAGAGCCTCCAGTACTTGTTTAAGTAAAAAGAGCTGAATTTGAGGCAGAGAAGGTGGTTAGAGTTGCTGAAAGATTATGATGTAAGCATTCTACACCACCCAGGAAAAGCTAATGATGTGGCTGATGCAGTAAGCCACAAATCTATGGGAAGTACGTTGAGGCTGACATGGTTGACATGGAGAGGACCTTGTAGCAGTAATCTAATTTATATACTTGGTTATAGACACCGTAGATGGAGTTGTTATAGTTCAGAGTACTACAGAATCCTCCTTAGTGTGAAAAGTTAACTAGAGGCAGTTTGATGATCCTGAGTTAATGTTGATGAGAAATAGCGTACCATAGCAGAAGTAGGCCTTGTTTGAGTGTGGGCTAGATAGGGTCCTCAGATATCAGACTCACCTATGTGTGCCCAATGTGGGTAAGCTACAGGATTAGATTATGACTAAAGCTCATTATTCTCGTTACTTCAGTACATTCAGGTGCCACGAAGATGTATCATGAGCTGAAACAACCTTATTGGTGGCATGGCATGAAGAAGGACATTATGAGTTTTGTAGCTTAATGTCCTAATAGCCGGCAGGTAAAGGTTGAGCATCAGAGGCTAGGAGGCCTGACTCAGAATATAGAGATACCAGCGTGAAAATAGGACGTGATCAATATGGATTTCATTATAGCTTTTCCTTATATGAGCAAGAAGAATGATTCGATCTGGGTTATTGTTGAAAAATTGACGAAATAAGATCATTTCCTACTAGTCAAGACTACTTATATAGCTGAGGATTATGCCAGACTGTATATTTGTGAGATTGTTTGCCTTCATGGCCTGCCTTTATGTTATGATCCGAACATAGGTCCTGATCGAGACACGGAACCTAGAATCATAAATAGCTCCAAGTCGACCCATGGCATGAACATAAATCTAAAGCTCAAATAATAAAACAGAAACCAACATCTGATATAGCGAAACTCTAAAAATCTAATAACATTTGGACAACGGAATACATAGCACTGATCCAAATATTAATACATACTATGTCTAATAAGCCTCAAACATCCTGACGAGCTTAATGAGCTGAAAGTAAAAGAAATTGATAACAAATTAATAAAGAGGTCCTCGGAGGATGAGGACTCACCAACAAGCTGGATATGCTAACCCTGTGAACTGATTGTGACATGTCATAAATATTAACGATTAGTAAGCGTACGTGTGGACTTATGACGAGTAACAAGAGCTTGATGCATGTGGAAAAAGCTTTGAAAGCAGGGTTGGACGAGGCTAGACCGCGAAGGGCCAGTGCGAAGTGCCAGCCGGCAAGGCACCGGCCAGCATGGCGCGCCGAGTCCACTGGCGCATGGAGAGGCACTACGCGGGGGGGGCCTGCCGATGCTATGGCCAGTAGGGGGTGCCCCCTGCCATCGACCTCACATATGTATAGGCCCCTTCACTTCATTTGAATAATTTCCCAAATATATACTTAGGCCAAGTCAAGAGAAAACCGAGTGATCCTTTAAATTATCATCCGATTACGCTACCAAACGCTGTCCAATCTCAAATTAACTTCGGGTAACGAGTTCTGGGCCTGCGGGAAGCATTACTATGGAATTATTTTCTCAAAATACACGCGGAAAATCAGAACTCCACTAAGTAGAAGTTATTAGAATTTCTCCAAATTGAATCCTAAATGGCCATAGGCTTTAGGTAAGTATTTGTCCCTTCTGAACTGTCGGGAAATTATAGGTTTTCGGCCGTATTTCGCGACACTGAATTAGAGTCACTATTAGTATAGAAAGTTGTCGTGTTTGCTGAATTTAGTATTAAAATTAGTCCCATTCTCCAAGTATTTAGGTTACAATTGGGAAGAGTTGTCGAATACGAATTGAAACTCATCAGTTAATCAGGAATCGACAATCGAGGTATGTTAAGGAAAATTCCTTCGACAAGTTATTTTCTATCGTATTATAATATGAATTGAGCCCTCATAATAAGGTCAGAAGGATGTTTAATATGGTTAGCTGCTATTGTTAGTTGAGACCAGTACTTTATGTTTAGTTTGGGATTGACCCTGCCCTGTATAGCCTTCCGTGACCAACCCCAGGCTTACTAGCTGTGTCGTCGCCCGCCAGGGGCTATATGACGTTGCTCCAAGGAGAGATATACCATCCCAAGGGACGATGCAGAGGCCCAAGGGCCATATTACATTCCATTCCATGGTTGGACTATTATCTTTATGTCGTATTGGCATCACACCCTCATCAAGCCTGGTGCCCAGGGTGCAGTAATCAGGAGTCCACTAGACTCAAACGCAACTACAGACCAGGGGCCGAGTGGGCACAGTTGCAGACCCAGGGGACCGGTAGGTTGGCTATGTTACCAGTTGACTCACTTTGACCTTGTTAGGGGTATGTAGATTGAAGTGTGCTCGCCAGGGATTATGGGGGCCCCGAGTGGGTTATTTTATGCTGATTGTACCTTTTGAGCTTATGGGGGCTAGGTAAGGTTCTTATTTGCACTATTTACTGGTAGATTAGACAACAAGTCGTTAATCTATTCAGGTGGTATCTCTATCCCTTCCATTCAGTTTCTTTCAGTTTTATTTCAGTTTTATTCAGTCATGTTCACTTACTGCCTTACATATTCAATACATATTGTACTGATGCCCATCCTTGGGCACTACATTACTTGACTGCAGGTGCGGATAGATGCGGATCAAGACTTTCTTATCTTTCAGCTAGAGTCAGCAGTACAGTTAGCTCCTTTTATCTGGAGCTAATAGTTAGAAGGTTTGCTCCTTTTGATTGTATAGTTTATGGGTAGGTCGGGGCCATGTCTCAACCATTATTCCACTCCTAGAGGCTTGCGAGCTACAGATTTATGGTTGTTCGTTTTGTTGTTGGCCGTGTGGGGCGTATATATGTTTTATTTCATGTGATGACCGTGTGGGGCCTTGTTTAGCTGTTAGTTAGTGGCCTTGTTGGCTATAGTATAGTTGTAGTTGCCTGATTTTCATTATGCTAAAACTAGACAGCATGGTGGCCTTGTCGACCTGTATAGAATTTCCTTTTATCACTTGTTGTTAGTTAGCTATTTTATTTTACAGGTGGCTATACGACCTTGTCGTCCGGAGGTTGAATTTACAGCCAAGATATAGCTCATTGTTTTCTTGAATTGAGTTGTAGGCATGTACCAGACGTGCATAAGCCCAACCAGGTCAGTCGAATCCCAGTGCGGCACTAGGTGCCAGTCATTCCTCCCAAGGTGGGGCGTGACAAACTTGGTATAAGAGCACGTCGATCCTAGGGTGTCTGCAAGCCTTGTCAAGTACAGTCTTGTCTATGGATGTGTTGTGCACCACATTCTATAGACATGAGGCTGCGAGGCATGTTAGGGTGGTTACTCTTCTTTCTGTTCCAATCATGCTATAGAGTTGTGTTGTATAGGCTTAATTCCCTAAGCTTACTATTATCTACTTGTCTATAGATAAATGTCAGACTACGACAGGCCGAAAGTTAGATACAGCTCAGGAGAAGGCACTAGTAGGGTGCCTCAGTCAGAGCCAGCCTAATTTGAGGGCGATAGGGAGACTTTATCTCGGTCTCCCTAGCATTCTCCGCCACGCCAGGAGCCTTCTAGACCGACAAATGTGTCAGCACCTCCTCTAGTAGTTCCTCTACCGATACCATCAGATCAGGAGGTTAGGAGCGCTGTCTTTATGCTAGCTCAGATGATGGCTACGCAGCATCAGCCAGTGGCACCTGTTGTTGCTGATTCTTTAGGAGGACCTAGTAGTCCAAGGGTCTGAGATTTTCTCACTATGAGTCCCCCGCAGTTCACAAGGACGGACCGAGATGAGGACCCTCCGGACTTCTTGGACCAGCTACAACAAATATTCAAGGTGATGCATGCTACGCCTGCAGAGTCAATTGAGTTAGCTATATTTTGACTACGAGACATAGCAGTGTTATGGTATGAGATCTGGGAGAGGTCTCGAGGTAGAGACACTCCCCCTTCGACTTGGCCCAATTTCTCAGAGGCCTTCCTAGATCACTACTTGCTGCGAGAAATTCGATAGGCCCGGGTAGATCAGTTATTGCATCTAGAGTAGGACTCGATGAGTGTTCGGGAGTATGCTATGAGATTTGATTCCTTTGGCCAGATATGCACCAGCTTTCGTAGACACTATGCCAGCTAGAGTGCACCAGTTTATTATGGGGCTGCTTCCAGAGTATGTGGAGACTTGTGTTACGGCTATGCTGCGAGAGAACATGGATATCTCTTGTATTCAGGCATTTGCTCAGCGTATTGAGGGGATCAGGCAGCGACATTGGGAGATAGAGAGGGAAAATCAGGAGTAACGCCATAGGGTTATACCTAGTGACACCCAGAAAGAGTTTTAGGGTGGACCTAGGCCACGACTATTAGGCAGACCACCTAGAACCCCACCTCCACAGCAGTAGCAGGGTGGTAGATTAGACTACCAGGGGCAGTTAGGACCCGATGAGGGCTCACGGGTATCGGGTTCGCAACAGTAGAGAGGATGAAAGTAGTATACTCACCATGCCACTTTGTCCTATCTGCAGTCCACATCAGCTTGGGCCATGCAGCTATGGTTCTACTACTTGTTACACTTATGGACAAGAGGGTCACATGATGAAAGACTATCCAGCTAGAGGTTGGGTGATCAGGACCGATAGGACAAATCTTCAGTAGGGTCATGTGCCCCAGTACCTCCAGCAGGGCGCAGGTCCTCAACTCCAGCCAGCAGAGGTTGAGGCAGGTCATGGGCATCTAGTTCAGGCACCAGTTCGGATCGCACATATGCTTTACTGGGGTGACAAGAGTCAAAGTCATCACCGGTTGTGACAGATATGCTGGACATTTGTTCTCATTCAGTTTATGTTTTGATAGACCCAAGTTTCACTTTATCTTATGTTACACCATTAATTGCTCGGAAGTTCGGTATAATGCCACAATTGTTTCAGCGACCCTTTTCAGTGTCTACGCCCGTCAGTGATTTTATTATAGCTAAACGGATCTACCGAGGTTGCATGGTAGAGGTTGTTGGTCGCCAGACTTTAACAGATTTAGTGGAACTAGAAATGATTGATTTTGATGCAATTATGGGTATGGATTGACTAGTGTTATGTTATGCCAATGTAGAATATTCGACCAAGACTGTCCGATTTCACTTTCCAGGGGAGGTAGTTCGAGAGTGGAAAGGAAATGCAGCCACACCAAAAGGTAGGTTCATATCCTATCTTCAGGCGATAAAGTTAATAGAAAAGGGTTGCATCTATCATATTGTCAGGGTTCAGGATGTCCAAGAAGAATCCCTGACTCTCCAGTCCATTCCAGTAGTCAATGAATTTCCAAACGTGTTCCCAAATGAACTTACTAGTATTCCCCCAGAACGGAAAATTGATTTCTCTATCAACTTGTTACCAGGTACTTAGTCTATATCCATCCCGCTGTACATAATGGCTCCGACTGAATTGAGAGAACTGAAGGAACAGTTGAAAGATTTTCTAGATAAGAGCTTCATCAGGCTGAGTACATAACAGTGGGGTGCGAAAGTTTGTTTTGTGAGAAAGAAAGATGGCCCCCTCCGCATGTGTATAGATTATCAGCAGTTAAATAAGGTTACCATCAAGAATAAATACCCGCTTCCCAGAATAGATGATTTTTTTGATCAGTTACAAGGGGTGAAATATTTCTCTAATATCGACTTAAGGTTAGAGTATCACCAGGTACGGGTTTGGGAGAGAGATATTCCAAATACAACTTTCAGGACCAGGTATGGTCACTTTGAATTTCTAGTTAAGTCCTTTGGATTGACGAATGCCCTAGCACATGGATTTGATGAACAATATCTTCAGGACATATCTAGACTTGTTTGTGATAGTATTCATTGATGACATTCTGGTGTATTCCCGATCAGAAGCAGAACACAGAGATCTTTGTGAACAGTGCTCCAGATTCTCAGGGATCACCAGTTATATGCAATTTTCTAAATGTGAGTTCTAGCTGAATTCTATAGCCTTTTTGGGCCATATTGTGTCTGATGCTGATATTTAGGTAGATTCACAAAAGATAGAGGCGGTAAAGACATGGCCTAGGCCTACAACACCAACTGAGGTACATAGTTTCCTGGGGTTAGCCAGGTATTACAAAAGATTTGTAGAGGGGTTTTCTACTTTATCAGTTCCTTTGACTAAGTTAACTAAGAAAGAAGCTAAATTTCACTGGGTTGAAGCGTGTGAACAGAGTTTTCAGGAGTTAAAAATTAGATTGACATCAGCGCCAGTACTAGTTATGCCAGAAGGTTCAGAGGGTTATGCGGTGTATTGTGATGCTTCAGGCGTTGGGTTAGGTTGTGTTCTAATTCAACATGGTAAGGTAATTGCTTATGCTTCAAGGCAGCTAAGAAAGCATGAAAAGAACTACCCCACCCATGATCTGGAGTTAGTGGCGGCGGTTTGTGCTTTAAAAATACGGAGGCACTATTTGTATGGCGTCCATGTGGATATTTTCACTGATCATAAGAGTCTCCAGTACATTTTCACTCAGAAAGAGTTGAACTTACGGCAACACCACTGGATAGAACTATTGAAGGACTACGGCGTGAACATTTTGTATCATCAAGGGAAGGCTAACATCGTAGCGGATGCTCTTAGTCGTAGATCTATGGGAAGTTTAGCACATTTGAGGCCTGAACAATGAGAGTTGGCTTGAGAATTGCACCAGTTAGCTAGATTAGCTATCCAGATAGTAGATTTAGGAGATAATGGGGCTGCAATTCAGAATACCGCAGTATCATCCCTGGTGGTGGAGGTAAAGGAACGACAGTATAAAAGATCCCTATTATCATAGCTCAAAGATAAGGTACAATAGGGTGAAGTATCAACTTTCGAGGTAACCAAACATGGGGTCCTGAGGTTCAACCGTCGCCTTTGCATTCCAGATGTAGCAGGGCTCTGCCAGCAAATTATGGCTGAGGTACACTACTCTCGCTGCTCTCTTCATCCGGGTTCGACGATAATGTATCATGACATAAAGGAGATTTACTGATGGCCTGGGATGAAAAGGGTGTAGAAGAATTTGTAGCATAGTGCCCTAACTGCCAACAGGTAAAGGCTGAACATAAAAAACCTGGCGGATTTACACAGGAGATAGTGGTACCTATGTGGAAATGTGAAGAAATCAACATGGATTTTGTGACAGGATTACCCCGTACCAAGCGTAGATTTGATTCTATCTGGGTGATTGTCGACAGACTAACAAAATCAACTCATTGTCTTCCAGTCAGGACCACCTTCTCAGTCGAGGACTATGTTGAATTGTATATCAGAGAGATAGTTTGATTACATGGAGTCCCGACATCTATCATTTCTGACAGGGGGGCACAATTTATAGCTAGATTCTGGCAGTCATTTCAAAAGGCTTGGGAACATAGGTTAATTTGAGTACAACATTCAATCCTCAGAAGATGGGTAGACAGAACGTACAATTCAGATGTTCGAGGAAATGTTGTGAGCATGCATGTTAGACTTCGGGGGAAGATGGGATAAGCATTTACCTCTTATTGAATTTGCTTACAACAACAGTTATCATTCGGCAATTCAGTGGCGCCTTATGAGGCCCTATATGGGCGGAAATATAGGTCCCAAATTGGATAGTTCGAGATAGGAGAATCAGAGTTTATTGGACCAGACATGATCCACCAATTAGAGGAAAACGTAAAATTCATCAGAGAGTGCTTTCTGACATCTCAGAGTTGCCAGAAATCCTACTCCGATGTGCGGCGTAAAAACCTAGAATTTAATGTTGATGATTGGGATTTATGAAAGTTTCTCTGATGAAGGGCGTAATGAGATTTGGTAAAAAGGGAAAGCTTAGCCATAGATTCATCGGACCATATCAGATCCTCTGGAGAATAGGTCAAGTGGCATATGAGCTAGACTTACCTCTAGAGTTAGAATCTATTCACCCGGTCTTTCATGTGTCAATGTTGTGAAAGTGTATAGAATGTTTATTACAGTGCTTAAGGGACCCGTCCCGAGTTATGCCAATTGAAGACGTTTAGGTTATTGATAAGTTAGACTACTAAGAGGTTCCGGTGGCCATATCGGATCGACGGGTTTGTAGGTTGAAAAAAGATGTCCTTCTATTAAAGTATTGTGGAGGAACATGAGTAATGAAGAGATGACTTGGGAAGGCGAGGATGATATGATGTCTAGATATACTCACCTGTTCCAGGGTTGATCCAGATTATACAGTTACGATGAGGTTGTTGTTCAATTGTTATTTTCACTTGCTTATGCTATCGGTATTGTTGCTTAGCTACCCCTTTATTGTGTAATGGTTGTTATAGCGTCTTGCGAATTGCCTATATTGGACTTTTCTACATTTCGGGTAATCGAATAGTCTATATTATATAGGAGACTTCTGCTAAAATTTTCTAAATCTTGGTTAAGAGATTTAACTCCTTTAGCCGAGAATCACATTCAAGAACGAATGTTTCCAAGCGGGGAGGATGTTACATCCACGTAAGTAACGATTAGTAAGGTACGCGTGTACTTGTGACGAAGTAAGAAGAGCTTGACACGTGTGGAAAAACGCCGGAAGTAGGGCCGGGCGAGGCTAGACCGCCAAGGGCGGCGCAACGCACCAGCCGGCAGGACACTGGCCAGCACGGTGTGCCAGGTCCACTGGCGCATGGAGGGCGCGATGCGAGGGCCTGCTGGCGCTATGGCCAGCGCTGGGCACCCCTGCCACCGACCTCACACATATATATATATATAGGCCCCTTCACCTTATTTGAATCATTTCCCAAATTTATAATTCGGCCAAGTCAGAAAACCGACGAATCCTTTAAATTATCGTCTGAGATTACGCTACCAAACGTCGTCCAATAACAAATTAACTTTGGTAACAAGTTACGGGCCCTACGGAAGCATTACTACGGAATTATTTTCTCAAAATTCATGTGGCAAATCGAAACTCCACCGAGTAGAGGTTGTTAAGAATTGTATCAAATTGATTCCTAAACGGACATAGGCTTTAGGTAAGTATTTTCCATTCTGAACTCTCTAAAAATTATAGGTTTTCGACCATATTTCGCGACATTGAATTAGAGTCACTATTAGTATTGAAAGTTGTCATTTTTTCTGAATTTAGTATTAAAATTAGTCCCATTCTCCCAGTATTAAGGTTACAATTAGGGAAGAGCTTCCGAATATGAATTAGAAACTCTTCAGTTAATCGGGAACCAACAATCGGTATGTTAGGCAATCCCTTCGGCAAGTTATTTTCTATTGTATTGTAATACGACTTGAGCCTCGTAGGAAAGGTCAAAGTATGTTTATTGTGGTTAAAGTTTGCTATTGTTAGTTGAGACCAGTACTTTATGTTTAGTTTGAGATTGACCCACCACCTTGTATAGTCTTCTGTGACCAACCCTAGGCTTACTAGTTGTGTTGTCGCCAGCCGAGAAGGGAGACCTCAATGCGTTGCTCCCAGGAGATATATACCATCCCAAGGGACGTGCGAGAGGCCAAGGGCCATATTACATTTCATTCCATGGATTTGGACTATCTTTATGTCGTATTGGCATCACACCCTCGTCAAGCCTGGTGCCCAAGGTGCAGTTATCAGGAGTCCACTGGACTCAGACCCAGCTATAGACCAGGGCCAAGTGGGCTCGATTGCGGACGAGGGACGGTAGGTTGGCTATAGTTACTAGTTGAATCACTTTGACCTTTTTAGGGTATGTAGATTGAGGTGTGCTCGCCAGGGCGTTTGGGGGCCCTGAGCGAGAGTTATTCTGAATGTACCTTCCAGGCTTATAAGGGCCAGGTAAGGTTCTTATTTTTCACTATTTACTGGATTAGACCGGTAGGTCGTTAAGCTATTCATGTGGTATCTCTATCCCTTCTATTCTATTGCTTTCGGTTTTATTTGTGTTTTGTTTTACTTCTATAAAAAAAACATTTCATATTTTTTCAAGTAAATCATCTCTGATACCTTCTTTTTTACTATGAGCTATGGACTATTGAAAACCCTAGATCTTACTCTAATTAGAAGAAGAGGAAGAGGTGAAGAAGAGCAGATATGGATGATAGTTATATTATATCTTTATTGCCTTTATTATATAGTAATAAAGCTAAATCTCTTATTATTCATCCCTTTGGAAGCATGAACTGAGACTTCTATGGTAAGTTTTCTGATGGAGAATGAAAAAAATGTTCAGTTATCTTAAAATTTTTGAACAGTATTTTGAAAAGGACGACAGATGACAACAGAGGTGACGCTTTGCTGAAGCTCACAGCTGGTTCTAAGGAATGATTTTATTTTTATAGGTGGCTATGACCTTGTCGTAGGAGGCTATATTTATAGATGAGATATAGCTCGTTGTTTCTTGAATTGAGTTTTAGGCATGCACTAGGCGTGCATAAGCCCAACCAGGTCAGCTAGATCCCAATATGGGATGCCGGTGGATGTCATGCCTCCAAGGCGGGGGCGTGACCCGGTTAGCGGCGAGATTGAACCGGAAGGTGGGCCTATATCATGAAATGATACATCATAGAAGTATGTGGTGATTACATGGGTGCTTGAGTATGCAAAGGTAATTAAAACCGCTAAGTAAAACTGAAATGAATATCATAACATTTCTACTGTCATGCCCTACCCAGCAAGATTGGCGCAGTGCCCTACTAGGGTCTAAAATGGCCTAACTAAGTTTACACACCTATGGTACATGACTAATACTAAATCTCAAATCAATAAAAAATGGAAGACACGGTCGTGAGCTGGCCTTATATCCCACTTATAAAAGAAAACAGCTACCCAGAAACAGGTAGTAATAGGGAATCCTATGCATGCCGATAAAACACCGCATAGTCTAGTTATGACTGTAAAGTAAATCCAGCATAAACTAAGCTATGCCCGACAAGGTCGCGAACTATGCTGACTAAACAAGGCCCCAAACGGCTAACAACAGCTAACCAACAGGGAATAGAAATAATCTGCAAGTCTCTAGGAGTGGTATATTGGTCGAGGCAGGGGCCCCCACATACCCATAAACTTTACACAAAGAGTCAACCTTTTAACTATGAGCTCCGGAGTAAAGGGAGTGGCTTGCATTGCTAATGCGGTTGAAAACTAGGAAGGCCCTTTGTCAAGTGTCTATCCGCACCTCTGGGGAAAGGTAATGCGGTGCCCTAGAAATTGTTAGTATAATATGTACTGAATATGGAAGGCAGTAACTAAAAATAACTGAATGAACTGAAATGAAACTGAAAATATGGCGAAAGAAAAGGATAGAAATACCACCTGAATAGCTAAACTTCTTCTTTGTCTATTCTTTTAATAACTCATGCAAACAAGAGCGTTACCTTTATAAGCCGGGAGAACAAGCCAGCACAGAATAACTCCATCCGAGAACCCATAAGCCTGGTAATTGCACACTTCAATCTTATACCCCTAACAAGGTCATGAGTCATCTAGCAACTATAGCGTCCTACCGGTCCCACAGTGCATAGCCCGAGCCCGCTCGGCCCTTGAACTATAGTTGTGTTTGAGTCCGGTGGACTCTTGATATCTATTATCTGCACCCCAAGCACCAGGATCATTCAGGGGTTGTGTGATGCCGATCGACATAAAAATAGTCCAGCCATGGAATGGAGTGTATGAGGACCTTGGACCCCATCTTCGTCCTTGCGGGGACGGCATACCGCTCCTTGGAGCAACGTCATCTAGCCCACGGTGGGCTCGTCAACACATCTATTAACCATGGGATTGGTCATGGAAGGCATTACAGGGCAAGAGCAATCCCAAACTACATATAGGATATTGGCCTCGGCTATAACAATTGCAATCACAATAGATACACTTAAGCTTCTTTACTAGAATTCAAACTGAATTATAATAATGAAGAAACTAACTTTCCTAACAATTTTTCCTTAACATACCTATATTTTCAATTTCTTATTAGGCGCGTGTTTCAATTTGTATTCAAAAAACTTTTTCTAATTGTATTCGTATTACTGGGAGAATGAGACTAGTTTCAATACTAAATTCGGAAAAAATGATAATTTTTTATGTTTTATATTATAATTTTATCTTAATATAATTGTTCTATTTTTTTAAAAACATATAATTTCTCAAAAGTTCGGAAAGGGAGAAATGCTTACTTGAAGCCTGTGATCGTAGAGGAAGTTAGTTTGGAGCAATACCGAAAACTTTGGCTCATCGGGAATATATATGATTCTCTGAGTAATTTTAGCAAAATTATCCCTTGAGTGTTACCACTACAACCTTAAACTTCGATACCCAAGTTAATTTGAATTCGGGCGGCATTTCATAGCATAAACGGATGAAATTTGGTTGAATTCCTCGTTTTTCTCCTTCAACGGCCCGAAGCTTCCTTTGGAAAATGATTCAGTGAACTAAAGGGCAATATATACTTGCCTAGGCGGTGGTACAGGCGCCTCGCGCCCGACCATCACGGCAGCCGGTGCCAGCCTTGCTTAGCACAACTTGCAGACTCCTAGATACTACCCGCTCTAATACCAAGTTTTTCACGCCCTGCCTTGGGAGGTATGACTAGCAACAGTACCCTACTAGGGTACGAAGGCGGCTGACCGAGTTTACGCACTTCGGCGCATGACTAACACTAAATCTCAAGTCAAGAAAACAACAGTCTATATCTAGGTTGTAAACACAGCCCTTGACCTCAAGGCCTTATAGCCACATGTAAAAGAAAACAACTACCCAGAAACAACTACCCTATGCAGGCCGACAAGACCACCATGATGTCTAGTTATGTTTGTAAAAGTAAATCAGCATAAGAAACTAAGTTATGGCCGACAAGCCCGTAACTAACCAGGCCCCATACGACCAACAACAACTAACCATAGGATTAGAAACAATCTCCAAGCCTCTAAGAGTGGTATATTGGTCGAGACAGGGCCCTCACCTACCCATAAAATGTACACACAAAAAGAGTCAACCTTATAACTATGAGCTCCGGAGGAAGGGCCAACTGCACTACTAATCGGCTAAAAAACTAGAGGCCCTGATCCCGCGTATATCTGCACCTACAGGAAAGTAATGCAGTGCCCCAGAAAGGGCGTCAGTACGATATGTACTGAATATGTAAAGGCAGTAAATGAAAATAAGCTGAATGAGTAGGGAAATGAGCGAAAAGGATAAATTGCACCTAAATAGGCGAACTTCTTCTTGTCTAATCTATTGGTAACTAATGCAAACAAGAACCTTACTTGGCCCCATAAGCTCGTAAGAGTAAAACCAGCACCAGAATAACCCATCCGGGGCCCCCATAGCCCCGGTGAGTACTGTCTATGCCCCCTAACAAGGTCATCTTGAGTCATCTAGCAACTAGCCGTCCTACCGGTCACAGTTGCAACTGTTACTCGGCCCTAAACTGTAGTTGTGTCTGGGTCCGATGGACTCCTGATATCTGATATCTGCACCCAGAAACCAGGCTCGACAGGGTGTGGTGTAGTGTCGGTGGCATAAAAATAGTCCATCCATGGAATGGACTCCATGAAGACCTTGGAACCCATCTTTCGTCCTTGCAGACGACATACTGCTCCTTGAGCATTGTCATCTCGCCCTGGTGAGCGTCAACGCAACTAGTAACCCTGGGGTTGGTTATGGGAAGGCTATACAGGACAAATTCAATCCCAAACTACATATAGGATACTAACCTCAGCTAATAACAACGCTAATCACAATAGATACATACGGCTTCCTTCTTGGAATTCAACCTGAATTATAAAACTGAAGAAAATAACGCCGAACGAATTTGCCTTAACATACCTGGATTACCAATTTCTAATTAGCTAGCGAGTTTCAATCTATATTCAACAGCTTTTTCTAACTGTAATCATATTCTTGGGGAGAATGAGACTAGTTTTAGTACTAAATTAGGCAAAAATGATAACTCTATATAAATATTAACTATACTTCAACTTAACGGAACACGGTCGAAAATGTATAATTTCTCAAAAGTTCAGAAGGGAGAAATGCTTACTTGAAGCCTGTGATCGTTAGAATTTAGTTTGGAGCAATTTCATTAACTTTGGCTTAGCGGGATTACGATTCGCCGGGCAAATTTCGCAAAAATAACTCTACAGTGATGCTCCTCGACCTTAAACTTCGATACCTGAAGCTAATTTGAATTCAGCAGCGTTTTGTAGTGTAAATGGATGAAATTTGGTTGAATTCCTCATTTTTTCTCCTTCAGCGGCCGAAGCTTCCTTTGGAAAATGATTTGAAATTGAACTAAAGGTCTATATATACTTGCCTAGGCGGTAGGATAGGGGCTCTTTGTGCTAGCCATCATGGTAACCTAGTGCCGCCCTGCACCCGTCAAGGCGCCAGCAGGCTGGCGCGCCGCGCTGGCTAGTGCATTGCTGGCTGGTGCGTCACACTGGTCCCGTCCGATCCCGGACTCAAGACTTTTTCCACACACGTCCTTACTCTCTTTATTTGCTTTTACCAATCCCACGCATACGATTACTAATCATTAACACATGGGGTGTAACAATTTCATCATAATATGTTGAAGTAAAGGGCTTGCATGCTGTTATCTGAAAACACAATTTAAACATAACAAATATCATAAGCTGAATCAGTGACCCAAATATGAAACTGAAGTAATAAAAGTATAAAAGAACAATAGGTCAACTGCTTTGAAAACATAATATCATGATTGATGAAAATTTATAACTGAAATCATGAGGAAAAAATGGGAGACTCGTCACATCATTTGATATTACAAAAATAGAGCTTACGTGGTCTCGACTATTACACTCAAGTGGGCGGAAATTTGTCCAAAAGCCTTACCAAGGTTAAGGGCTACCATAATATCGATATCCAGCTTAGGCCCCTCGGGGGCAGGGGAAGCTCACAAGGAAGGTCTAAGTCTGAACATACCTACGTTGGCACATAGTTCGAACAGGGTTAACTGAACCTTAATTACTCGGTGCTAGACACACTTACCAAAAACATGTATATGCTTTCTTCCATCATTTTCAATGAAGTTGAACCATACTTTGTCGACAGAAGCTGATCATAACATTATACATAGTCTGAACACTAGACATGAAGACTGACTCAAAGCATACAACACGCTGAAAAGTGGAAGTGTAAACTCAAAACTATGTGATAAGCTAATATCATGAAGCGGAAGTAAATCATGTAACATGCTTGATCATATGGGTTTTCTCATACCCCTAGACTTATGCGTGCCAAAATAGACTTGATAGTAAGAATCATGGATATAGACATGGGTAATTCAATCATACTCTCACCATAGACATCATCATACTTGAAAACATATATCATAATCTCAACTCATCATGAACTTATGTATTTGGGCATCATATTTTAAAAACTTGGGGAAATCATAATTTGTGGTAAAAATCATTATAAAAACGTGCCCTGTAATCATAAAACATCATTAGAAACATGAATAGGGTACCCATGATAGATACTTAGAGAATTTTCTAAATTGGGTTAAAATCCCATGGAATCATCAACCTTGAATTTCATGAATTGAGAAGAGGATTTGGGAATGACAGTGAAGGAATACTTCCATTCATAACCCCACATACACGGGTACTTTGATTTCAATCCATGCAGCAAGTGGGTGAGGAAGAACCTAAAGGATCCTCTAGCGATCTTCAGTTGGGAGGAGGGAGAGGAGGAGACTCATAATCTTGCATGCATTGAATGCAAAGGCTTAGAACAGGTTGAGAACAATAAAAATCATCTAACTGGTATAAAGCGACGTATTTTATGACCGGGAGCTTTAAAATTACGAAAATTCCCTTAATGAAAAATCTGTAAAATTGGCACTGCCACTCATCAAAACTCTCACCATGAGTCGTACCACGAAGTAATGACTCATGGTTAACTCTCATGGTCACCTTTGTGCCTCCCTGAAGCATCTCTAAATCTTACAATAATTGTATATCACAATTCTTGGTGTTCTATGATTCATGCGTTTAGTCGGCATCTCCTTCGCAGCCAGTTCCTGACCATGACTTCATCACGACTCGTGGTTGCCAATACGAGTCATACCATGATATCACACATCGCTTTTGTCACCTGCACGAAACTTATTACGACTCCTAACCATGAGTTGTGCCTATGTCTCTTGACTCGTGGTGTGACTTGTAGTCTAGACCCCAACTTGAGAATTCCACCACGATTGAGACCACAACCTGTCACTTATCACGACTCATGCCATGAGTCTTTCTGGTGAAAAACTTTAAGATTTTTGCAAAACTCATTTCTATTTCTCATCTGTTCTTGCCAGAACTTTTGGGTACTACAATATTCTCCTCCCTTAGGAATATTCATCTCGAATGTGGTGAAACAAGCTGAATAACTGGGGAAAGGACCTGTCATTCCAAATACTGAACACTTGAAGATGAAAATTGATAGAGTGATTGAGTCCAGACTGGAACACTTGACTGAACTAAATTTATAGATCACACACATGCCTTGACATGAAAGGCAGGGAACACATAGGCTGTGAACACAGGAAACATAATAGAGTACACTAGGAGGAAACTGATACCTCAAGATGGAACTGTGCTGGAAGGGAAAGATGCGGGTATTTGGCCATCATATCTGCCTCGCCTTCCCATAGCTCCCTTAATATGCTGATTCTGCCACAATACCTTTCTTGAATCTACCTCTTTGTTCCTTAGCTTCGAACCTGGTGATAAAGAATCTCGATCGGAATCTACTCAAAACTAAGGCTATCCTTCACACCTCCTCCCTTGGAAAAAGCAAGGCCGAGTCACCCATACACATTCTTCCAAAAGCGATACATGAAAAACTGGATGTGAAGCTAGAATTTATGGAGGCAACTCTCTAACTCATAAGCCGCCTTTCCAACACGTCTCACAATCCGATACGGGCCAATATAGCGGACTAAGTTTCCCTTCTTTATGAATCTCATCATTCCCTTCATGGGAGACACCTTCCAAAACACCCAATCATCCTTCAAACTGTTTCTCTCCTCCTCCCACATCGGCATAGGACTTTTGACGACTACGAGCCATTTCAGCCTTTTCCTTTAATTGGACTTTCTCCATATCCTCATGAACCGAATTTGGTCATATCAACATAGCTTCATTAACTTCATACCAACAAATAGGTGATCTACCTCCGCCCATAAGAGCCTCAAATGGAGCCATCTGAATGCTGAAATGATGATTGGTGTTATATGTAAACTCAATGAAAGGTAAATAATCGTCCAACTACATTTAAATCCAATCATAAATTCTCTCAACATATCCTCAAGATTTTGAATGTTCCACTCCCGCCTGACCATCTGTCTGCGGGTGTAATGCTATGCTAAGCTTGACCTGAGTACCAAGCCCCTTCTGGAATGATCTTTAAAACTGGGAGGTAGGTACCTCTGATATGACGGACAAAGGCGCTCCATTCCAACCAAACCCAACTCTCGAATATACAATTTAGCATAATCCTTTCCTGAATCGATAGTTTAGTAGAAAATGAGCTGCCTTAGTCAACCTGTCTACAACCACCCAAATAGAGTCATATTGTCGATGAGTACGAGACAACCCCTGTAACCAAAGTACATATTGATTTCCTATAGTTTTCCATGTAGGGATACTAATATCTTGAGTCACACCTCCGAGGTCTTTGATGTTCCGCTTTCACTTAGTTGACAGTTTGGACATAGCCACAAATTCTGCGAATGTCCTTTCATGCCATTCCACCAATAGACTTTCCATAGGTCACGATACATCTTGGTGGTGCCCTAGATATAGAATATCCAAGAACCATAGGCCTCATGCAACATGGCATCTCTCAAATCATCCCACACTTGGAACACACAAATGATCCTAATATCCAGTACACCATCTCCCCCTTGGGAGAAGACCTCAATCTTCTTATTCTGAACCGCTTCCTTTAACTTTACCAGGATCTGATCCTCGTCTTACCTTGCCTTGAGTTCAATCATCAAAGAGGATTCTGAACTATTTTGAATAATGACACCACCATCGTCGAATCAAAAGACGAACCCCTAGTCGCAAGCTGATGCACATCCCCTTCGCCAACTCGTTTCTCCCCTCATCTATGAGACACACTCTCTATAGCAAACTCTACTAGACGTCTGCCACATTATCCTTGTATGCCGGATGATAAATGACTTCTCTCCATAATCTTTAAGAGAAGCTCCAACCACCTTATTTGTCTCAAGTTTAGATCCTTATGAGCAAACACATATTGTTAGACTCTTGTGGTCCGTAAACATATCTACATAGACCCCATTACAGATAGTGTCTCCAAATCTTCAAGGAAATGCTACCACTGCCAACTCCAAGGTTGTGAGTCGGATAGTTCTTTTCATGGACCTTCAATTGCTTGGAAGCATAGGCTATAACCTTACGGATGCATTGATACACAACCAAAAATGATCCTCGAGGCATCACAATGTACCATAAATCCATCGGTACCCTCAGGTAGAGTCAACACTAGTGCTGAGGTGAGTTGAGTCTTAACCTCTTGGAAGCTCTTCTCATAGACCTATGACCATTGGGAACTTCACTTTCTTTTGGATCAACTTAGTCAATGGTGCTGCAATGGATGAAAACCCTTCAAAAAAACACTTTGTGTGGCCAGCTAACCTAAGAAACTCTTGATGTTTGAAGGACTAACTAGCCTAGGCCAATTCTTCACAACTTCTATCTTTTGAGAGTTCACCTGTACACCCTCACTTGACACCACATGACCCAAAAATGCTACTGAGTTCAGCCAAAACTCACGCACTTTAAATTTAGCATACAGCGCGATCCTTAAGTCATAACACCACCCTCCAATGAGCACTTTCTCTTTCGCTCCGAGTATATGAAGATGTAATCTGCGAACACGATCACCTTGAACATGTCCAAATATGGATTGAATAACTTGTTCATTAAATCCATAAAGAATGTAGGAGCATTCGTTAGTCCAAAGTGCTAACACAAATTCATAATGACCATAACGAGTCCCGAGAATGCTATCTTCGAGATGTCACTCTCTCTAACCTTGAGCTGATGATATCTGAATATGAGGTCTATCTTTGAGAAAGAAGTGGTAACCTAAAGTTGTTCAAACAAGTCCTCAGTGCAGGGGAGGACACCTATTCAACTTGATTGTGACCTTTTTCAACTATCGAACAAATTTGAACTACCCTTCCACTCTAGGGTAGCTTACCCAAAAACTAGAACAACTGAACTACCCTTCCACTCTAGGACTGGCACCAAAAACTAGAACTCTACCACACAGTTCTTCTAATTTACTAAGGAATAACATGCATGTAGTGCATCCATGCCAAAAGATGTAACGCCTCGAAAACCCTAAGATCGAGACCACGAGTTGAAACGGAGAAAATAGGATTTTCTGCACCCAGGTCATAGAATAGTCATCCTATGACCCGTGGGGTAGGCCACGAGTTGTAGAGTGACTCATGGGGAAGGGTACGAACTTGGTAAAAAAATTTTAAAATGGGGTGACCATGGGTGTTACCCTGAATTAGAGTGATCAACCCATGAGTCATGATGTGATCCATGGTCAAGAATTGATTGGAGACTGGGGAAAATTGGCAGTGCACTTGGTTCCTCACCGACTCGTCTGGGATACCACGAGTCTTGGTACCGTGATGACCTCTAGGTTTCGGCGGTGAGGAAGGCGGGAGGTGACCACGAGTCGTGGTCACTGGTAACAAGATTGTTGGGTAGCTCGTGGTGACCCATGATGAGAATTTCCAGTCTAGGCAATGGGGAAGACCATGAGTCATGGTTAGTAACCGCAGATCGTCCAGTCCTCATTGGGGCTGATATGGTGATTTTTACGGAGATTTTAAGGGTTGTTCGTATCCTAAACTCTAGGCTCTTAACTATGTCGTTTTGGGTTTTAATCGGGGGGATTTAGAGGGTAACCAATGGTTTTACTTCATTCCTCATACCCCCTCAAAAGTTACAACATAGAATTCTCTTAGAAAGACTCAGTAAAAAGCTAGGGGTCGAATTCTCCTGAGATTTTCAAGGGATTCTCTTAGAGATTTCCATCACCAGTATGTGGGAATTCAATGAGGGAATATGTCACGCCCCGCCCCGCCTTGTGGGGTTTGATTAGCACCTGGTGCCCTACTTAGACCTGGACTACTAACTGGTGGGCCGGGGGCACATCTGGTGCCCGGCTACTAGCTCTATCTCAGTTCCTGGAAACAAGGGCTATGCAGGCGTAAGCACGGCCTCTAGGCCCGGGCCTATAGCCACCTTTGTAATAATAGCTGACTAGAACATACTCACAATCAGGAACCTATGCGGGCCGACAAGGCCACCATGCTGACTAGTCAATAGAAACTTAAACAAGGAAATACTGGAAAGCTACGTGACCCGTAAGGTCACCACTACTACAAGTTATGGCCCCACATGGCCAACATAAAAGCTTGAAATACTAAACAACTATACAACTGCACGGCCTCACACGATCGGCTCAACTGACCACAGGAGATAAATATATACAATCTGCAAGCCTCTAGAGTAATAATAGAAATGGTCAGGCCTACCCATACTGTACATCAAAAAGGATAAGAGTACACCTGCAGGCTCGGACTCGGATGACGGAGGCGACAGCTCAATAGGCGACTAGAATCACGAGGGATCGCCTCCTCGTCTGCTAAGTACCTGTAGGCAAGTAATGTAGTGCCCCACTAGGCATCGGTGCAGTGGTACTGAGTATGCAAAGCAACTGAAATAACATAACTGGAAACAACTGAATATAGATAGCATATCTAGCAAAGGTTTGTATGGCGAGGATAGCGAATCGAAGCGGTAAGAACTGAATCATGCTTTCTGTACTGATAAGGCGGAGGCATACCTGTAAATCACGACGGCCTGCTGTCTAGTAGCTAATTATACAACATATAAATAGATATACAAGTAGCAAGCAAGAGCCAATACCAACCCCATAAGTCGGATGGCACCAAGCAAGCAAACAATCTAATACCCCTACAGGTCAAAACCTGCCAAAAATAAGTCACTCCACTCATCTGCTCACTTCAGAGCTCCTCTACCAGCGCCAGATTAGCTCGGGCCTCGGCCTCTGAATATAAGTAACCGTGTGCAGGTCCGGAGGATCACGTATGCTTAGGTAACAGATGAGGTATGGATCCCCTCAGGGCTATCTGGAAACCGGAGCCACACCTGCTCACCTGGAACAAGTCAACGGGAGACAGCGAGATGTACGGAGCGGTATGAGATAGAAGTCTGGTTCCCTGGAACTCTCCTCGGGGCTATCTAAAATCGGAGTGCACCTGCTCACCTGGAATAAATCAACAGGAGACAACTGTAATGCTGATCAGACTGCTATGGGAAAGAGCTTCATCCCATCTTCGTCCAAAGCGAGGACGGCATGCCTCGGGTGACGTATACCCACCCTCACGATGGGTTGACACAGTTACCAACCCGAGGGCGGCGGGGCGCTCAATAAGGGGCCCTCATGCCACATCAAGTCTCAACAAACAAATAGCACATATAAATAGCAAGCATCTATAACTGAAAAGGCTATCTGAAAACTGATTTCTTATTATTGCTCTCTTTACGTACTAGGCGATTCTTTACTAATCATGCGGTCGAACTCTTTCTTTAGCTGTTTAATCTGTAGCCAGGGGATACTATCTGTTTATCTGGTTTTACTTTACTAAGCTTATATTCTGAAAGTCTGTTTCTTTTATTCTACAACATGCTTGCTAATCATACAATAAGCTATACGAGATACTGGAATGCTAATTCGCCCTTTGGCGCATGCTTTTCTATCTTTCGAACTGAAATACAATACGACAATGCAAACCGGAATCTACTGGACTTATAATTCTCAGCATTCAACTACGAGAATTTCAAATACGGAGTTTACTATGATTCACAAAGCTAAGACTTACTAACTTGCCCGAAGAACAACTTCACATACCTTAACCTCGATAGCTAAACTTAGGCTTATCGAAAAGACGGTCGAAAACTTGCTATTTTCAGAAGTCCAGAAGGAAGTATTCACTTCACGACTAGGAGCACATAGACACTGGTTTGGAGCAATTCTACTTACCTTGGGCCGGTAGCTCGGCTTCGTCGGCCGTATTTCGCGAAACAAAAACCGTAGGAATGCTCCTGCTGCTAAATACCTCGGTACCTGAGGTTAATTTGAGTTTAGACTTCGTTTGGCGTAATCAACGGATATATATTACTTTCTCCTTCGTCTCTCCCTTTTTCACGTTTTGTGGAAGTTATTTTATGGAAATAACATCACAAACCGAACTTATATACTTGGACACTATAAATCGCATTCAGGGAATACGTCTATAAATCACATTCAGGGAATGCGATTTATAAGTCGCATTCCTGGAATGCGATTTATAAATAGCATTTTTGCCCCTTGCGGCAGCGCCGACTGGCGCTTGTCGATCTTTCGGGCCTTTTCTAGCATGTATGGCTTTCAAATATTCTTAACCAACACGCGAATAGGCCATCTATGTGCCGAAAAATTTACAGGGTGTAACATTCTCCCCCATTTAAGAACATTCATCCTCGATTGCAATCTGCTATCCTAGAGGACTTCTCAACTTATTACTTAGAAAAATTTCGGCAGAATTTCCCCTGTAATATGGACTATCCCAAAAATTCTGAAACACCAGAAAAGTCCAATACAGGTACTCACACAATACTATAAAAGTTCACTTAATAGCTAAATAATCTTTCATTTCATACATATACAACTATAAGAATGCACATAAATAATAATACGGACATACACGTCGCTATTCAAGC
The DNA here is from genome assembly GCA_018107945.1 of Datura stramonium. Lineage (NCBI taxonomy): Eukaryota > Viridiplantae > Streptophyta > Magnoliopsida > Solanales > Solanaceae > Datura > Datura stramonium. Next base: position 38,009 of record JACEIK010006908.1, read on the forward strand.
ACAGAACAAGTGAGGATATCTAGCTTTCCATATCTTCCTCCAGCCTCCCACGTATTTCCTTTCAGTTACATTAGCATAATACTTTGGCAGATGCAATATCTTTAGTTCTCAATGCACTGAATCTATGTCTGTCTAGGATAGCTCTTGGAACCTCTTTGTAGACCGGCTCTTGTAACACAGATATCTGGACTGGAACTGCTCTTGACGGGTCTCTAAGCGTAAGCATGGATACATGAAAGACTGGATGAGCAGATTCTAATTCTGGCAACAAGTTCAACTCATACCCCACTTGGCCTATTCTTACGCGAATCTGATATGGCCCGACAAATCTTGAAATTGACTTACCTTTCTTGCCGAATCTCATCACCCCTTTCATCGGAGACACTTTCAGAAATACCCGATCATTCACATCGAACTCCAGGTTCCCTCGCGTACATCTGCATAAGTTTCTGGCATTTCTGTGCGATCAATAGGTGTTCTCGATAAGCTTTACGCTCTCCTCGACTGCTGAACAGTATGCGGCCCAATCATCCCGTTCTCCTATTTCAAACCAACCAACCGGCTGATCTGCACTTTCGCCCGTATAAAGCCTCGAGCGCCATCTGAATAACCGAGTGATAGCTGTTATTGTAAGCAAACTCGATTAAGGGCAAATGCTCATCCCGGCTACCGAAATCTAGCACACACGCTCGCAACATATCTTGAGCGTTTGAATGTGCGTTCGGCTTCATCCATCTGTTTGAGGGTGAATGCGGTACTCAAATTAATCTGTGTACCCAGACCTCTGTGAGAAATGACTGCCAAAATCTAGCCGTAATCTGTGCTCTCTGTCTGAAATAATGGATACTGGCACTCCGTGCAATCCTGACTATTTCTCGGATATACAACTCGGCACATAATCTTCGGCCGAGAGAAGGTAGTTCTCCGCGGCAGGAAATGAGCTGGTTTGTCATCTGTCCAACTATCACCCATATAGAAATTCATGTCTGCATTGTCTAGTACGGGGTAATCTACCACAAATCCATATTCACTGCTTCCCACTTCTAGAGAGGCACAGCTATATCGAGTCAAACCGCCTGGTTTTAAGTCATTACGCTTTCACTGTGGCGGTTAGGACCTTTGGGATACAAATTCAGCAATTTCTATTTTCATACCTGGCTACGATATAGTTTTCTTTGATATCATGGTACATCTTTGTTGCGCCAGGATGGAGAGAATAGCGGGCACCAATGTACTTTGTTCATGATCTGCTGGCAGGCACAGGAAACATTGGGAACATATAATAATTCTTTTACAACGCAACACTCCATCTCGTACCTGGAATTACCGGCGCTTTCCCGGCGAATATAATCTTTAAGAGCTGAACTAGGTCGGGGATCTTCATATTGTCGTTCCTTTACTTCCACAACTAAGGATGACACGGCGGTGTTCTGAACTATCGCTCTGTTGTCCTCATTTACGCTACGAGCGGTAGATTAGCTAACTGATGCTCTCACGACCAATTCGCTGCTCGGGCTGCAAGTGCATAGCACAAGCTCCCATGGACTTTGTTGAGAGCATCAGCTACAACATTAGCTCTTCCAGGTGGTACAGAATATCCACGTCGTAATCTTTTAGCAATTCTAACCAACGACGCTGTCGCGTCATGATTCAACTCCCTCGGTGAAGATATGCGCGTAGCTCTTGTGATGCAATGAAAATGTTCATGAACACCATACAAATAATGTCTCCACATTTTCAAGGCGTGGATCACTACGCTAGCTCCGAATCGTGGGTAGGTAGTTCTTTCGTGTTTCCTCAGCTGTCTTTGGACGCAGATGCAATCACTTTTACCATGTTGCATCAACACACAGCTAACCCGGCGCTGATGCGTCACAATATACCAGTGTATACATTACCTTCCGGTAATGCTAATAGGCGGGGCGGAGGTAGATCTGCTCTTTCAGTTCTGGAAACTCTGTTCACATGCCTCTGTCCCCCAGAAACTGCTGCTTTACGCGTCGGTTTGGTCAGAGGTGCCGCTCTAGTCGAGAACCCTTCAACAGACTCTCTGTAATACCCTGCTAATCCCAAGCTACGGACTTCGGTCAGGTGGTAGGCCTAGGCCATGATTTGACTGCTTCTATCTTCTACGTATCAACTTTGTATACCGGCATCCGACACAATGTGTGCCCTAAGAGAGCTATGGAGTAAGCCAGAAATTCAACTTGGAAAATTTAGCATATATAATAGCTGGCGGTCCTTTTTGAGGATGCAGAACGCTGTCCACCAAATGAATCCGGTGATGCAGCGAGGCTAGAATACACGAGAATGTCGTGGCCAAGCACTATCCGCGAGCGAGGTCGAGGTAGATGCAATGCTGTTCATGGATCCATGAATATTGTTGGGGATTCGTTAACTTAAGGACATGACTAGAAATTCAAAGTGTCCATATCCCAGGTCTGACGCCGTTTAGAATATCTCTTTCACGTACTCGTACTGATGATATCCCAGGACATAAGTCGATCTTAGAAAAATGTCGGCTCCTACATGGCGATCAAATAAGTGATCTGTGCAGGAAATGGGTACTTGTTCTTTACTGTAACTTTATTCAACTGCCGATAATCTATGCACATCCGGAGTGAGCCATCTTTCTTTCTTACAAATAACACTGGCGCACCCCATGGTAGAGTACCGGCTGATGAAACCTTTGTCTAACGAATCTTTCAGCTGCTCCTTTAATTCTACGAGTTCTGCAGGGAGCCATACACGATAGGGAGGAATTGATATAGGCGAGTGCACAGTATGAGATCAATAGCAAAATCATTTCCCTTTCTGAGAATACCGAGGTAACTCGACAAAACACATCGGAAACTCGTTCACCAGCGGAACAGACTGGAGTGTCGGAGATTCTGCTCGGACATCTGAACTCTAACAGTGGTAAATACATCCCTTAGTTATCATCTTCCTGCGCCTGAAGGTAGAAATAAACCTACCTTTTAGCGTAAATTTGTGCTGCCCTTCCACTCTGCACTGCCTCTCACGGAAAGTGGATTCGGACCGTCTTGGTCCAACATTCAACATTGGCAAAGCACGGCACTAGCCAATCCATACCCATTATGGCATCGAGGTCTATCATTTCTAACTCGACCAGATCTACTGTGGTCGGCGGTCAGCAACCTCTTGTACACCCTCGGTAAATTCTGCTAGCTACGATCGAGTCACCGACAGGCGTGAGATACTGAAAAGGGATGTTTTAATAATTCTGGTGCAATATTGAACTTTAGGTACTTTAAATGGGGTAACATACGATAGAGTGGATCGGGTCAATCAATACATAAGCGGGCGGGAACAAATAGTCATCGTACTGTTACTGCCTTAGGAGACGCCTCTAAATCATGTCTCCTGGTAGTGCATAAGTACGGTTTGAGCCCGTACCTGGGCTTGGAGGCTCTGATCTACCTCGGCCTCTGCCTATCGAGCCTGAAGGCCCACGCCCCCAGCCAGGCTCTGCTGGGCTCGTGGCCACCCAGCCCAGGATCCCCTTTTCACGAAGCCTACATCCTCCTACTCCCGTGACCTCTGGTCGGACAATCTCTCATCCGTGCCCCTCACTGTCCGCAAATGTAACACTCAGTGAAGCCATATTTACAAGGCCCGGGGTGTGGTCGATTGCAATATGGGCAGGGTGAGGTCACAAATGCCCTGCTCTCCCCTTCTCTACTGCGGGGATTCTACTGTCCTGGAACTGCCACTGGGCTATGACTTTCCTCTACGAGGATATCTACCTCATTGCTGCTGCCTCTTTGCGGTGGAGGTGTGGGGTTCTAAGGGGTCTATCTGATAGTCGAGGGCTGGGTCCTCTACGAACTTCCCTTTGTCGTCATCTGGTCTATCTCTGCGGCGCTGTTCCTGACTGGTCTGTCTACTACTTTGCTGCCGCTGTCTAAGACCCTCTATGAGTACGAGAAAAAGCCTGTACTCAGGCGATATCCATATCCTCTCGTAACGTCGCCCGTCATACATGCCTCGGTATATTCCAGACCCATGATAAATCTGTGAACTCTCGCTGGCATGGTATCAACAAATGCTGGAACTAACGGGCTAAGAGTCAAGCGCAAAGCATACCATCGCTCCTCGCCCTGCTCTAGATGCAGAAGCTGGTCCATCAGGCCTGCCGTCTATGCGTGGCAAATAATGGTCTAGAAAGGCCTCCGAGAAGCTGGTCAGGTCGGAGGGGCAACATCTCTCCCTCCGGGACCTTTCCCAACTCGTACCACAATATAGCTTTATCCCGTAACCGGAACACTGCCGGCTCTGAGACTGCGAGGGTTACATGCATAACTCGAAATATCCCTCTGCATCGATCCTAGAAAGTCCTGAGGGTCCTCTGCCTGACTGACCCTGAAAACCTTGGGGGACCCAGTACCCAAAATTCCGGACTCTCGAACTGCTGTCCACTGAAGACTGCAACTGCTGCGAGGTGGCGGCCCGGCTAGCGGTGTGCTGCCAACATCTGTGCCAACATAACTACGCGCTACGAACCTCCTGATTTGATGGCGAAGGCACAGGAGCTATCGGAGGCGGTGTCGTTCCAATTTCAGCTCCTGGTGAGAGGGAACGGCTGAGAGGGCTGTGATAAAGCCTCTATGTCGCCCTCGAGATCAGTGACTGCATGCAGCGAGGCATCTGCTGGTGCCTTCTCACGCTGCTTTGTGTCTAATCTTACGCTGTGGCCAGAGTCATCGTGATCTGCCATTCTTATCTGTAGACAAAGAATACGATAAGTTTTAGGGACTCAACCTATACTGTACTACTCTATAGCGACTGACTGAAAGAAGAGTAACCATCCTATCATGCCTTACTGACCTCCTGCCTATAGTATGTGGTGCACAACACATCCATAGAGGCAGACTCTGCCCAGCACGGCACGGACTCCCTAGGACACGGCCTGCTACGTGCCAGTTTGTCACGCCCCGCCTTGGGGGTATGACTGGCACCTGTGGTGCCCTAGAGGACCTGGACTACTAACTAGTTGGCCGAGGCACATGCAGTGCCCGGCTAGCTCTATCTCGAGGTTCACAGAGCAAAAGGGCTATATAGCATTTGTAAACACAGCCTCCGGCCAATCGGGCCTATAGCCACCTACTGTAATAACAGCTGACCAGAACATACTCACAATCAGGAACCTATGCGGGCCGACAAGGCCACCATGCTGACTAGTCATCGAAACTTAAACAAGGGAAATCTTGGAAAGCTACGTGGACCGGCAAGGTCACCACTGCGGCAAGTTATGGCCCCACATGGCCAACATAAAAGAAGCAAGATACTAAAAGCTATACAACTGCACGACTCACACACGAGCCGGCTCAACTGACCGCAGGAGATATTATACAATGTTGCAAGCCTGCTAAGAGTAATAATAGAAATGGTCAGGGGCGGGCCCCGACCTATCCATACTGTACGTCAAAAAGGAAAAGAGCTACACCTCACCAAATCAGACTCCGGATGACAGGAGCTGACAACTCAATAGCTGACTGGAATCACGAGGGATCGCCTCCTCGTCTATGAGTACTGCCCAGACAATGTCTGGCCTTGGGCGTCGGTACATTGTGCTTGAGTATGCAAAGCAACCGAAATAACATAACTGGAAACAACTGAAAATAGATAGCATATCTAGCAAAGCTGTATGGCAGGATATAAGCGAATCTGAAGAAAGCTGGTAGGCTTGAATCATGCTTTTGTCGATAAGGCGGAGGCGTACCTATAAACACGACGGCCTGCTGTCTAGTAACTATTATACAACATATAAATAGATATACAAGTAGCAAGCAAGAGCCAATACGAACCCCCATAAGCCGGATGGTTCCAAGAAAGCAAACAATCCTATATACCCCCTACCCGGGTCAAAACACGCCAAAAATAAGTCCTCCACTCATCTGCTCACTTCGGAGGTCCTCTACCGGCCCCCTTGAGTCTTTGGCTCGGGCCTCGGCCTCGATATAAATAGTGTGCAGGTCCGGAGGACCACGTGGCCAAACGATGAGATAAGTCTGGATCCCCTCGGGGCTATACGAAGCCGGAGCTACACACAACTCACCTGGAACAAGTCAACGGGGAGACAACTGAATGTACAGGCAGTAGCAGAGATAAGAGATGCAGTTTCCACGGAACTCTCCTCGAGGCTGAAACCGGAGGCTACTTTGCTCACAGGAATAAATCAACGGGGAGGCAAGCGTAATGCGTCGAGACTGCTATGGGGAAAGCTTCATCCCATCTTCGTCCAAACTGGGGACGGCGCCACCACCCCTCGGAGTGACGTAAACCCACCCACTCAGTGGGCGACAAGATTACCAGCCGAGAGCGGCGGGGACGCTCAATAAGGAGCCCTCACATATAAGTCTCAACAAACAAATAGCACATATAAATAGCAAGCATGTATAAGCTAGAAAAGGCGCTTCTGAAAACTGATTTCTTATTCTACTCTCTTTTGTACTAAGCTGATTCTTTACTAATCATCTTGATTGAACTCTTTCTTTAGCGTTGGCTAATCATGCTTGAGGATACTATCTTATCTGCTGGTTTTTACTTTACTAGCTTATATAGAAAGTACGTTTCTTTTTATTCTACAACATGCTTGCTAATCATACAATAAAAGCTATACTGAATCTGGAATGCTAAGTTGCCCTTTGGCGCATGCTTTTCTATCTTTCGAACTGAAATACGATGCGGCAACGCCAAATCGGGAATCTCACTTGGACTTACTCAATTCTCAGCGTTCAACTCCGAGGAAATTTCAAATACGGAGTTTACTATGATTCACAAAGCTAAGGACTTACTAACTTGCCGAAAAACTACTTTACATACCTTGACCTCGGGTTATCCGACTTTCGGACAAGGCTCGGTCATTACTCCCGCTATTTCTCCTAACTCATCCATAAAAACATCCAATTAGCACTTCATCTGGCGTTATTACGAGACGGCGTCACTTTCGATATAGTATAGCCTAAACTTAGGCTTATCGAAAAGACGGTCGAAAACTGCTATTTTCAGAAGTCGAAAGGGAGAAATGTCCTTCACGGCTAGGAGCACATAGACACTAGTTTGGGCAATTCTACTTACCTTGGTCCGGTAGCTCGACGATTCATGTCGGCGTATTCATAAAAATAAAAACCGTAGAATGCTCCCTGCTCTATACCTGAGGTTAATTTGAGTTTAGACTTCGTTTGGCAGCGTAATCAAACGGATATATATTACTCTCCTTCGTCTCTCCACGTTTCACGTTTTGTGGAAGTTATTTTATGGAAATAACATCACAAGCGAACTTATATACTTGGACACTACAAATCGCATTCAGGGAATGCGATTTATAAGTCGCACTCCTGGAATATTTTTATAAGTTGCATTCCTGGAACGCAATTTATAAGTCGCATTTTGCCTTGCGACGCGCCGACTTGGCGCTTGTCGATCTTTCCCAGGCCTTTTTCTAGCATGTAATGCTTTCAAATATTCTTAACCAACAAGCGAATAGGCCATCTATGTACTTAGGAAATTCACGAGGTGTAACGGAATAGTTCTTCCCTTGTGTCCCCAAATTCTTCGCTATTCTCTTCTTTCAGTTTAATACATTAGTTCAGAAATGTAGAAAGAATATAGGACTTATATCTTTAAAATTTTGAGTAGTAAATTTCTCATGATTTTAATTGCTTTATTATTACCTATTTCTAGAAAATTGTGGAAATTATATCTATTAGAATCATTTAGCTCTTGTTCCCAACTAAGTAGAAATTAGAATCTTGCAGGTTGAACTAGTTTCCCTATAGCTTGAGCTCTATCAGTTTTGGGATGTGCATATCGTTAGTTTCTATATTTAAATTTCAGTTTATATTTAAATTTCGGTCATATTCATGTTAGACTAGTCTTAGTCAGATTTTTAGCATACCTAGTATTGCCTAGAAATGTCAGCTGATCGGTTGACTACGGTTAATTGTTAAGGTGTCGGTGATACCTCCTAGTTATCAGTATTAGACTCAGTAATAGATTTTAGTGGTTCTGTAGGCGGTCATGATACTTTCATATAAGCATCTCGACCAGCCTTAGGACCTAATTTTAGATAACAGTTTATTCTTTAGAAACGGTTATGACACTTCCAGACAAAAACTCTAACCAGTCTTAGAACACCGGTTACAAAATCAGTCGATAAAACTCTCTACTTTAAGAATAAATTATTTCTTACTTAGTATTAGCCCCAATATCGAGCTATCAACTTAGTAGTCAATCTAGGACTATCATTGGGAGTAGGACTTAACTGCTTAGTGGACCAAGGGTTCCAGCACTAGGTACCCAGAACTATGTTGCCACCGTAAGTTATATTTTATTGGCCTTATGGCCTAGACTTGTGATCACAGTTCATGCATCTATACCTTGGCAAGGTATATTGGGTCTACCAATGGGGTGTATACACCGAGACTCCACGTCGAGTTCATGTAGGTTATATGTTGGTTATAGACTCTCCCACTAGTCAATTCACTTTAGTCTAAGATTTGCTTAGTTAGAAAAAAAAATTCAGACATAAAGTTCATATCAGTTCCATATTGTACTTGTGGGCAGCTCTAGATTTAGGACATGTCTTTGACCATCAGAAAGGGTCATTCTGACCATTTTAGTATATTCCATTTATTCAGTTTCAGCATTTAAGTTGGTCGCTGCATGTCTTTACAATTCAGTTGTTTTATTCTCCGTGTTATGGTTTCTCCTACTTACTCAGTACATTCAAAGTACAGACGCATATCTTTTATGTTGTATCATTTTGTGATATAGCTTTAGGTTCTTAGTCTCAGCACCTTAGCACCTCTTACTCAAAGTTTTGCTTGCACCAGTGGTGAGTCCTCATCTATCGAGGACGATGTTATTTTCTTCAGTTATATTTCTTTCAGTTAGACTCTAGAGTTAGCTAGGGGCTTTGTCCCAGCAACTCACCTGATAGATGGCTTCTGACGTACACACGGGACTCGAATCTTCCTTAGTTTTGTTTTCGATTGTATTAAAATTTTATGATTTAGTTCTTCTTCGTAAATGTTTTATTTTATTACTTTAAAGCTTCCGCTATGTTTTTACTAAGAATGCTAGTGTTATGATAGACCATGGGTTGACTTGGTGTTACTTGTGACTCCAAGTACCGTTTTTCCATCTAGGAGGTATAAACTCGGGGCATGTCAAACTTGGTATCGAGACCCTAGGTTTATAGTATCCTTGGATGTTTCAAGCACATAGAGTAGAGTCCCTTTTCATGGGTGTGAAGCGTGCCATACTTATGAAGGGGAGGCTAAGAGATGTTATTAGGAAAACTCACTTTTGTTCATACACTCCCTCTATCTTGCATTGAAATTTAATTCCCAAAACGTTCTCTAACTTGTGCTCTGATTTGTTTTAGTAAAATCATGCCTCCATGGCGTGGAAATAGTACAGAAGGGATGCAAACTTGATTACTGACCTACCCCACCAGCTCCACCATGTAGCCTCAAGATGACCCAGTGTCCTTCGCAGAGTTCGAGTGGCCATCTAGGCGCGCTCGCACGAGACTGTCATGAACCAAGTGAACCAACAGGTTGTTTCAGTCCCAATACTAATGGGTCCTTGACAGCGCGAGTTTGGGACTTCACCCCGATGAACCCTCGAGTTTTCCATGGATCTAAGGGTAGGAGAGGACCCCTAGGAGTTTGTGAATGAGATTAGAAACATCACCCAAATTGTGGGTGTTAGCTCCTCTAAGAGTGCCGACCTGGCTGCCTACCCACTGAAAAGGGTAGCCCAAATCTGGTATGAATAGTGGAAGGAAGGAGACCATCAAGAGTGGAATCGGTGGAATAGAGGAGTTCATTATAGCCTTACTAGATAGATGCTTCCCCCGTGAGCTTAGGGAGGCTAAGGTGGCTGAATTCATGAACCTGAAATAGGAAAATCGGATGGTGGAAGAGTATGCACTCAGGGGTTACAAGGCCATCTAAATATTCTCATGAAGATGGTAGCCTAGCCAAGGGATCACATTCTGAAGTTCATTAATGGAGTAAATTGGTCCTCAAGGGTGCAAGGCGCAATGCTTATAAAAGATGCCACGTCTCTCCGGCCTCATATTTCATGCCCAGCAGATTGAGGCAGAAAAACTAAAAAAGACTTGGAGATGGGAAAACAAGCGGGCAGGATTGGCCAGTAGATTATAGCCACGAGAGATACGCCGTAGTAGTTTCCATAGTAGCATTAGCATAGGGCTCTAGCACCAGCCAGTCAGTGCCCTACTTTCCGGTCCTCAAGGATTAGAGGGTAGAGCACCTGGCTCACAATCCCAGATTCATAGTGCCAACAACCGCTACAGCTGCCCAGCTTGCCCTAACTATAGTAAGAACCATCAAGGAGAATTTCTTCAGGGCGAGAGGGTTTTTAGGTGTGGACAACTTGGTCATCAACTCAAAGAATGCCTATCAACAGGACGGGGAGATCACATATCCACCACTTCAGCAGCTCCAGTAGGCGGACCGGCATAGCAGGACAACACTTCGGGTACAGATGGCGTAACACCAAAACCGTTTTATGCTTTGTCCTCTCGTCGGGATCAGAAGATCAAATGGCGTGGTCACGTGTATGTTACGCCTTTTTGATCTAGACTTGTATGCCTACTAGATCTAGGAGCCACACTATCATTCATGACTCATATGTAGCTGTCCAATTTGATGTCAATCCATGATCCTCTGAGAACCATTCTCGTCTCCACCGGTTGGCGAGTCGGTTAGAGGCAGTAGGGCCCTTAGCAAACTGCCAGTCTCAATTTTAAATAAGGCCATTCCAGCTGATCTTGGCAGAGTTAGACATGGATTTGACTTTGACCTCATTCTTGACATGGATTGGTGACACACCGATTATGCCTCCAGTTTGCCTAAGGATAGGGTCATCGAGTTTCAATTCCCTAATGATCCAGCTTTAGAGTGGACGGGTAGTAGTCGCGCCTAGGGTCGGTTTTATTTCCTACCTTAAGTCAGAAAGCTTATTTCTAAGTGTATTTATCATCTAGTTTGGGTAAAAGATTCCAGCTTTGAGGACCCTATCTATCCAGTCGGTTCAATAATTGACCCGAGTTTCGAGCGTGTTTCCCAAAAGATATTCTGGAGTCCCTCTGGTGAAATACTTCGGCATAGACCTTCTTCGAAGCTCAGCCCATCTCCATTTTGTTACACCTCGTAAATTTTTAACATGTAGATGGCCTATTCGCATGTTGGTTAAGAGTTTTAGAATGCCATACATGCTAGGAAAATGCCCGGGGAAAGACCGGATAAGAGACTCGTCGAACCATCGCGAAAGAGGCGAGGCGAGCCCCTCCGCGATGGCAACATGCCACGGAGGGAGGAGCCTCCGCGTTGGCGCCGTGTCTGCAGGGGCCCTGTCCGAATCCCAGTATAAAAGCCTCCAACTTCAATTTAAATGTTATAATTCACAATAGATTTCGAGAAAGGCCGGGGAAAAGCAGAGGGCGAAGAATTCATTAAAATATCCGTCCGATTACACCGTCAAACATCGGTCAAACTCCGAATTAATCCTAGATACTGAGGTATTAAGCAGCAAGGAGCATTCCTACAGATTTAGTTTCGTGAAATTCGGCCGGCGAATCGTCGTGCTACCGAGCTAAGGTAAGTGGAATTGCTCCAAATTGAGTATCAATATACTCTAGCCTAAAGTGAGTATTTCTCCCTTATGGACGTTTAGAAATAGCAAGTCTTCGACCGTTTTACGATAAGCCAAAGTTTCAAGGCTATATATATTGGAAGTGATATTTTCTTCCGAATATTGGCGTATTTAGTTCTAATTGACATATATATGAATGCCAGTTGGGAGAAGTAGTAAATCTTGACGAGCTACGCCAGTTAGTCAGGAAATCCGAAGCCGAAGGCTATGTAAAGTTAATTCCTTGGCAAGTTAGTAATCTGACATAGTAAATAGCGTGATGTATAGAAGAAAAGAATTGGAAGTCGAAGTGAGTCAGTATGAATTTAACAAGCATGTGTTTATAATATTATGATATATATTCAGAATAAAAGTTAGTAAAGCAATATCAGACAATCAGATAATATCTACGATTCTGAGTATAGCCAGACAGTCAATATCTCGAGATACAGCATAGCCAGACAGTCGGATAATATCTCGGAATGTGGTATAGTTCGTGAGGAGAATCAGTTTAAAAAGCAGAAAAGAGTTCAGAATAAGAAATCGGAACCATATAGTATTTTCAGATCAAACATACTTGCTATACGTGATTATTGTTTGTTGAGACCTGTTTGTGCTATGAGGGCACCCTTTGAGCGTCCTCGCCGCCCCTGGGTTAATAGCTTTGTCGACTCGTCTGCCATAGGGTGAGGATACTTCACCCCAAGGAGTGGCATGCCACTCCTTGGAGGTCTGCGTAGGACGAAGATGGGATGCATTATTCCCCATCTCAGGGTGATCAACATATGGTATAGCTTACCCTGTTGTGCGCTTGCTCCCAGGGCAGATTACAGATACAGACACAGATTCAGATCCTGCAGGTTTACGGTACAGGGTCCTTCAGACTTAGACACAGTTATAGTCAGCCATAGCCAGCTGTGGACCCAAGGGGCCGGTAGAGGGCTCGCGGTTAGTAGACGAGTGAGTGATTTATTTTTGGATGGTTTTGACCCGGGTAGGGGTATATAAATTGTTTGTTGGTTGGCACCTTCCGGCTTAAACATAACTAGAAATTCAAAAATTTTAATTATTTGTATAAATGATATTTATTAGCTGATAGACAGCAGATCGCCACGTCAGCAGGTATGCTCCTACCTTACTCTCAGCAACACGGATAAGCTTGTTTCCGTCCCAAGTCCAGACAGTTTCAGATATTTCCTACTGTTCCAGAGTTTCTAAATTATGTTTCTTATATTCCAGTTATGTTTAGTTTTGCCCCCATACTCGGTACCAGTAAATGCAGCGCCCGTTCGGGTGCTACATTACTTGCTACTAGTACTCATGGGCGGAGCCGATCCCCGTGATTCAACTTGACTCATAGAGTCATCGGCTCTGTCATCCGAGCTAGACAGCTAGAGGTCTATTTCCTTTCTTTGTTGTATAAACATGGGTAAATTCCGGGACACATCCAGAGCCATCTTATCAGTATTCTTAGAGAAGCTGCAGTTATTTGTGTATATATCTCCTGTGGTTAGTTGTGCAGTCGTGTGGGTTTTTGTGCATATGTTTAGCTGTTTAGTATTATTGTTTATGTTGGTCGTGTGGGGCCGTATCCAGTTAGTAGTGGTGACCTTGCAGTCATGTAATTGTTCAGCATTTGTTATACTGATTTAGAGATAACTAGACAACATGGTGGCCTTGTCGGCCCGCATAGGTTTCCCTATATGAGTGTGATACGGTTGGCGATGTTATGGTCTGGTGGCTATAGACCCGGTTGGCCGAAAGCTATATTTAAAGCCGTTATATAGCCCCGTTGATTCCATGAATCTGAGTTAGAGCCAGCCAGGCGCCAGATGTGCTTAGGCTTAGTAGTCTAGCAGTTCAGGTCCTAATAGGGCACTACGTGCGATCCTTACCCCAAGGCGGGGCGTGACAAACTTGCTATCGGAAGCCGAGTCGTGTCCCGGGCAGTCTGCAAGCCGTGCTAAGTAGAATCTAATCTATGGATGTGTTGTGCACCACATATGATAGGCAGGGGAGAGGCAAGGCATAATAGGATGGTTACTCTTTTTCATATTCCAGAAATCGTGCCATAGAGCAGTCACGGTATAGGGTCGAGTTCTTAAAACTTATCATATTTTTTTGTCTGAGATAAAAATGGCGGCCAATGAGCACCTGCCACGAGGTAGAAGGTTGGATACCGCAGCAGGAGAAGGCACCAGCAGGATGCTTAAGCTTCATTTAGTATCAGCCTGATCTGAGGGTGATATAGAGCATCACAGCCTTCTCAGCAGTCCCCATCTCACCGGAGCCATTCAGGCGACACACTTCTCGATAGCTCACGGCCACCTTTCATCGACCCGGGAAGTTCACCGGTCATGATTGTTATGTTGGCACAACTGATGGCCACTCAGCGCCAGTCAGTGCCACTTGTAACAGCAGAGCCATCGAGTGGATTTGGTAGATCCGAGGTTAGGGAATTTTGGCATTGGATTCTACAGTTCCATGGTCGGATCAGGCGAGAGGACCCTCAGGATTTCTTAGATCGGATACGAAGAATCTTTGGTCCTGCATGTGACACCTATAGAATCGGTTGAGATGGTCGTATTCCGGTTGTGAGACATTGCTGTGTTATGGTACGAGAGTTTGGGAAAGGTCTCGAGGGAGAGATGTTTCCCCTCTAACCTGGTCCATCTTCTCGGAGGCCTTTCTGGATCGTTATTTGCCAAGGAGATCCGGCGAGGCTCGGATGGATCAGGTTCTTGCATTGGGGCTTGAGGGCGAGAGCGTGCGGGCCCATGCCTTACCGGTTTGGACTCCTTAGTCCGCTATGCTCCGGCTTTTGGACACCATGCCATCCAGAGTCCACCGGTTTATTATGGGTCTGAACCCAGAATACATTGAGCATGCATGAAATAGCTATTCACCGGGAAGATATGGACATTGCCGGAGTGCAGGCCTTTGCGAACTATTGAGAGACATAGAAGGCGAAACTTTCAGCCAGACGATGAAACAGTTTCATCAGGGAACAGCGCCCCGCGAGATAGATCAAATGAGATACAGAGGGAGGTTCAAAAGGACCCAGGCCCCGGTTGTCGGAATGGGGCCCAGACCTACCTCCCACCACAACAGCAGAGGGGTAGCTTTGGCTGTCGAGGCGTCGAGTCCCGGTGGCAGTTCTCGAATGGTGGATTCACCTCAACGAGAGGAGGTAGAGCGGACACACCCCCACCCTGCCTATTGCAGCCGATCTCACATCAGAGCTTGTAGATATGGCTCCTCAGGATGTTATATATGCAGGCGGAGGGCACCGGATGAGAGATTGTCCGGCCGGGGGCAAGGTGGCCGAGATAGCCGGGATAGGGGATGCGCCCGGGGCCACGGCTCCAGCGGCGGGGCGTAGGCCCTCGGTTCCAGCAGGTAGAGGCCGAGGAGATCAGGGGCTCTAAGCTCAGGTACGAGCTCAAGCCGTACCTATGCACAACCAGGGAGACATGATTCAGAGAGTCTCCGAGATGTGGTAACAGATATGTTGACTATTTGCTCATGCCACCTTGTATGCGGTTGATCCCGGGTCCACTTTGTCCTACTTTACCCCATTGTTGGCTCCAAAAGTTTAGTGTTGCACCAGAATTGTTACAGCAGCCCTTCTCGGTATCTCACCTGTCGGTGACTACATTATAGCTATGTAGGAATTTATCGGGTGTACGGTTGAGGTTGCGATCGTCGAGACTATAATGATCTAGTAGAACTAGAAATGGTTGATTTCAATGCCATTATGGGTATGGATTGGTTGGTGCCATGCTATGCCAACGTGAATGTTGGATGTGGTCGATTCCACTTTCCAGGAGGCAGTTCCAAGAGTGGAAGACGGCACAGCTACATAAAGGTAGGTTTATTTCCTACCTTCGGGCAAGAAGTTGATAGCTAAGGGATGTATTTACCACCTGATCGGGGTTCGGGGATGTTCGGGTAGAGGCATAAGGCACTCGAGTTTGTTCCGGTGGTGAATGAATTCCTTGATGTATTTCAGACGAGCTACCTGGTATTTCCCCCAGAAAGGAAATAGATTTGCAATCGACTTGCTACCAGGCACTCAGCCCATATAAATCCCTCTGTATCGTATGGCTCCTGCCTTTGAACTTAGAAGTGAGAGCAGGCGGAAGGATTTATTAGATAAGGGCTTTATCCAGGCCGAGTACTTCACCGTAGGGTGCGCCAGTTCTATTTGTGAGAAAGAAGGATGGCTCACTCCGTATGTGCAAAGATTATCGGCAGTTGAACAAGGTAACTATTCGAAACAAATACCCTCTGCCCAGAATAGATGATTTGTTTGATCGATTCTGAGGGCCCCGAGATATTTCTCAAGATTGACTTACCGGTCCGAATATCATCAGGCTCGAGTTAGGCGAAAGAGACATTCTCAAAACAGCCTTCAGGACCCGATATGGCCACTTTGAATTCAGATTCATGTCCTTTGGGTTGACGAATGCCCCAGGTATTTATGGACCTGATGAACAGCACTTTCGAGACCATACCTGGACTGTTCGTGATAGTATTTATCAATGATATTCTGGTGTATTCTCGCTCTGAGGCAGACCACCGGGCTCATTTACGGACATTGCTCCAGATTCTTAGGGACCACCAGTTATATGCTAAGTTCTCCAAATGTGAATTTTGGCTGAACTCAGTAGCTAGCAGGACATGTGTGTGACGGGACACTAACCTCTGAGGTTGACACGCAGAAAATAGAAGCGATAAAACATGGCTAGACCTACCACCCAGCGAAGTCATGATTTTCTGGGATTAGCGGGATATTATAGAAAATTTGTTGATTCTCACTATAGCGGCACCTCTGACTAAGCGGCGCGGCCATTAAGATTCGGTGGACAGAGGCATGTGAGAAGGAGTTTCCAAGAATTAAAAAGACAGATTAACCTCCTGTCCAGTGTTAGCATTGCGGAAGGTACAGGGTTATTCAGTGTACTATGACGCATCAGGTATTGGTTTTGGTGTGTGTTGATGCAACGCGGTAAAGTTATTGCGTATGCTTCCAGACAGCTGAGGAAACCTGAAAAGAATTACCCCTACCCGGCACGAGTTAGCCGCAGTGATCGCGCCTTAGATAGCCAGAACATTACTTGTATGGCGTCCATGTGGATATTTTCACAGATCATAAGAGCATGCAGTATATCTTCACTCAGGGAGTTAATTGCGACAGCGTCGCTGGTTGGGATTATTGAAAGATTATGACGTGGACATTCTGTATCATCCGGGGGAAAGCCAATGTAGTAGCGAATGCTCTCGAGCCACATTAAATCAACAGAGGGAGTTTGTGTTGCGGCCCGAGCAGCGAGTTGGTCAGAGAAATACATCAATTAGCCAGCCTAGCCGTTCGTGTAACAGAAACAGAGGACAACAGAGCGGTAATTCAGAACACCGCTGTGTCGTCGTGGTTGTGGAGTAAAAGAACGGCAATATGAAGAATCGACCTGGTCGACTTAAGGACAAAAATTAGGCAAGATAAAGCGCCAGATTTTCAGATAACTGAGGATGAAGTGCTGCGATATGAGGCCGCCTCTGTGTTCCAGATATTTCAGGCTCCGTTAGCAGATTATGAATGAGGTACATTACGCCCGCTATTCTCTCCACCCAGGCGCGACGAAATTGTACCACGATATCAAGGAGATCTCTTTTGGTGGCCAAGTATGAAGAGGGAAATAGTATAATTTGTATCCCAATGTCCTAACTGCCAACAGGTAAAAGCGACACACCAGAAACTGGGCGGATTGACTCAGGACATAGCTGTGCCTCTCTGGAAATGGGAAGCAGTGAACATGGACTTTGTAGCGGGATTGCCGTGCAGAGACATAGACATGATTCTATTTGGGTAATAGTTGACGGACTAACAGAAATCGGCCCACTTCCTGCCGAGTGAAAGCTGCTTTCTGCTTGAGGATTATGCGAATTGTATATCAGAGAAATAGTTAGATTATTGTGTTCCAGTATCATTATCTCTGATAGGGCATAATTTACAGCGAATTTTAGCGAGTCATTTGAGAGAGTTACGGAACGCAGATTAATTTGACCACGGCATTCCACCCTCGAGACGGATGGACAGGCTGAACGCACTACTTCAGACGCTCGAGGATATGCTGCAGGCATTTGTGCTAGATTTTGGAGGTAGATGGGACGAGCATTTGCCGCTAATTGAGTTTGCTTATAATAATAGCTATCCTCATTTATCCGAGATAGCGCCCTTTGAGGAATTGTATGGGCGAAAATGCAGATCGCCAGATGGCTGGTTTGAAGTGGGAGAGTCAGCGCTGATTGGGCCAGACATTATTCATCAGTCAAGAGAAGGTAAAGCTAATCAGAGAACGCCTACACGACTACCGAGTCGCCGAGAAATCGTATCAGCGTGTGCGGCGCGAGACCTGGAATTTGATGTGAATGATTGGGTATTTCTGAAAGTATCTCCAATGAAAGGGGTGATTAGATTCGGCAAGAAAGGTAAGCTCAGTCCGAGATTCGTTGGGCCATATCAGATTCGTCAAAGAATAGGCCAAGTGGCATACGAGTTGAACTTGCCTCAAGTGAATCGTTCATCCAGTTTTCCACGTATCTATGTAAGGAAGTACATAGGAGACCCATCAGGATTGTCCCAGTCAGGATGTCAGGTTACGAAAGAGCTGCATATAGAGAGTTAATGTTCATCTTAGGCAGACGATTCGTAGGCGAGAACTAAAGATATTGCTTCTGTCAAGGTACTATGGCGTAACAGGAACCGAGAGGAGATGACTTGGGTAGCAGAGGAAGATATGAAAATCAGATATCTCATATTCCAAGCCTAGTCAGTCAAGAGGTATGTTAGTATTGTTATTTTATACGATTGCCTTATAGTATATGTATAAATGAGATAATCGACTCCAATATTTTGTCTGATGAATGCTATAGTATTGTGTGGAGTACCTGTATTGGACTTTTCTATATTTCAGGTTTTGGGATAGTCCATATTACAGGGGATACTCTGCCAAAATTTTTCTACAAATAAGTTGAGTAAGTTGAAAATTCCTATAAATAGAAGTTACATTCGAGGACAGATGTTCTTAAGGGGAGAATGTTACACCCCATAAAATTCTCTGACATGTAGATGGCCTATTCGCATGTTGGTTAAGAGTTTTTGATGCCATACATGCTAGGAAAAGGCCCGGGGAATGACTTCGGTGGGGCTGTTGAACCATCGCGAAAGGAGTCGGGGCAGAGCCCCTCCGCAAGTAACAACGTGCCATGGAGGAGGGCCTCCACGTTGGCGCCGTGTCACGAAGGCCCTGTCCAGGCAAGTATAAAGCCTCCAACTTCGGTTTAATAATTCACAATTTCGAGAAGGTCGATGCGGAAAAATAGAGAGGGCGAAGGATTCATTGAAATTTCCATCCGATTACGCTGTCAAACACGTTCAAACTCAATTAATCCTAGATACTGAGGTATTAAGCAGTAAGGAGCATTCCTACGGATTTAGTTTCGCGAGTCGGAGTGGCGAATCGTCGTGCTACGAGCTAAGGTAAGTGGAATTGCTCCAAATTAGTGTCAATACTCTAGCCCTAAAGTGAGTATTTCTCCCTTACGGACTTTCGAGAATTAGCTAGTTTTCGACCGTTTTATGATAAGCCAAATTGGGCTATATATATATTGGAAGTGATATTTTCTTCAAGAATACTAGCGTATTTAGTTCTAATTATATATATGAATGTAGTTAGGAGAAGTAGCAGAAGTACTGACTGAGCTATGCCAGTTAGTTGGGAAATCCGAATCGAAGGTATGTAAAGCTAATTCCTTCGGCAAGTTAGTAATCCAGCATAGTAAATAGTGTGATGTATAGAAGAAAGAATTCAAAAGTCGAGAATAGAGTCCAGTATGAATTTGCTTAAAAATGTTTTATAATATTATGATATATATTCAAAATAAAAGTTAGTAAAGCAATATCAGACAATCAGATAATATCTCGGTTACAGTATAGCCCGGACAGTCAGATAATATCTCAGATACAACATAGCGAGACAGTCGGATAATATCTGAATCTAGTAAAAAGTTGAGGTATGAGAATCGGTTTAAAAAAATCAGAAAAGAGTTGAGAATAAATCAGAATATAGATAGTATTTTTCAGATCAAACAGCCTTGCTATACACGTGATTATTGATTTGTTGAGACCTGTTTGTGCTATGAGGGCATATAGAGCGTCTCGCCGCCCCTGGGTTAATAGTTGTGTCGACTCGCCCGCCGGAAGGGAGTAGTATGCGTCACTCAGGAGTGGCATGCCGTCCCGCTGATAGGACGAAGATGGGATGTAATATTCCCCATCTCAAGCTGATCAGCATAGTAGTATAGCTTACCTTGTTGTGCGCTTGCCAGAACAGATTACAGATACGGTCACAGATATAGATCACAGTTTACAGTACGGGAGTCCTCAGGACTCGAACACCGGTTATAGTCAGAGGCCATAGCCCAGCTGTGGACCCAAGGGGCCGGTAGAGGTGCTCGTAGTTAGTAGACGAGTGGAGTGATTTATTTTTTGATGGTTTTGACCCGGGTAAGGGTATATAGATTGTTTGTTGGTTGGCACCTTCCGGCTTATGAAGTGGTATTGGTCCTTGTTTATTTAATTTGTTATATGTGATATTTATTAAATTGATAGATAGTAGATCACCATGTCGACAGGTATGCTCCTACCTTACTCTCAGTACAAATAAGCTTGTTTCAGATCCCATCAGTCCAGAAATTTCAGATATTTCCTACTGTTCAGAGTTTCTAGTTATGTTGCTTATATTAAGTTATGTTTAGTTTGCTTTACATGCTCGGTACTAGTGGTACTAACGCCCGTTTGGGGAACCTTTGCATTACTTGCTTGCAGGTACTCATAGACGAGGCCGATCCCTCGTGATTCCAGCCAGCTCATAGAGTCATCAACTCTTATCATCCGGAGCTAGACAACTAGAGTCTATTTCGCTTTTCTTTTGTTGTATAATCTGCGGGTAGGTGAGGATTTTTGTCGACCATCGATATTCTTAGAGGCTTGCAGATTGTGTATATATCTCCCTGTGGACAGTTTAGCCGGTCGTGTGGGGTACATGCATATGTTTAGCGGTTTAGTATTGTTGTTTATGTTGGCCGTAATGAGGCCGTATCCAGTTAGTAGTGTGACCTTGCGGTCGTGATTTGTTCAACATTTGTTATGCGATTTTGAGATAACTAGACAACATATAGTGGTGATTTGGTTTGCTCAAATATTATAGATTTTGCAGGTGACTCTATAGGCCTGAAAGGTCCTCGGTGTGATTTTAGCCGTTATATGTCATGTTTTCCTTGATGAAAGTTAGCAACCACAGGCACCAAATATTCTTAGGCTCAAATAGTCCCAGTTGAAGACCTAACCAGGCTTGAGTACAGTCTTTTTTAAGGCAGGTGCTTTTTTTTATCCCTCCTTTTGATATCCATTTCTGTGGATGTTTGGAGATGTGATGATTGCCATAGGATCTCTCATCATATTCTGCCTGAATTGGTGTTCACCTGGAATGTGCTTGAGGTATCGTCGTTAAATAAGTCACAATGAAAAGCACCACCAGATTGATGACTTGTTTTGATGATTCCAAGGGCCAATTATTTCTCCAAAACAGATCTCCCGAATGGGCATAATAAACTAGAGTAGAGTGTATTTTTTAAAACCTTTTAAAAGAGAACTCAGTCTGTCTTTTGATTCAAATGTTATAATACTGTTATTCAATTCCCCGCAGCTTTATGGACACGATGAACAGGGTTTCAAGCAATATCTAGATATGTTCTTCATTGTATTTATGTGACAACATTACAAGGTATACTCCAGAAATGAGGAGAACAGGAGCTAGTCACCTGAGGATAGTGCTTGAGAAGCTCAAAAAGACTGCCAGTTGTTCAAATCTGCAAATGCAAATTATGGTTGCCAAGTCTGTGACTTTCTTCATCACGTGGTCTCAGGAGAGGGTATTCGGATATATCCTCAAAAGATAGCGGTGGTGAAAGACTTATAGTCCCTACTTCCCCAACCGAAATTAGAAGTTTCTAGAACTTGCCGATTGATGTTTCGTGGAAGGTTTTCCTCTATTGCATCTCCTCTGACTAAGTTGACTCAGAAAAAAAGGTGAAATTTCGGTGGTCAAATGCCTATGATAAGAGTTTCCAAGAATTGAAAGACTCGGCTCACTACCTCTCCAATTTTGACCTTACTAGAAGGAACAAATGGGTTTGTGGTGTATTGTGATGCCTCCAGAGTTGTAGTTGGTAGCATTCTGATGCAGTGGGGTAAGGTGATAGATTACGCATCCCAGTAGCTCAAGCTTTATGAGAAGAACTACCCCACGCATGAATTGGAGCTAGTAGCGGTAGTGTTTGCATTGAAAATATGGAGGCACTATCTTTACGGGGCTCACATGGATGCATTCACTAATCATAAGAGCCTTCGAAGAGTATACGTTTAGTCAAGAAAGATTTAAATCTTCTTTATAGAAGATGGTTGGAGCTATTGAAGGACTATGACATGAGTGTGTTGTATCACCGAACAAACCAATGTATTAGTTACCTAAGAAGGATGTCTATATTGAGCGTGGCTCATGTTTAAGAGGAAAAAAGGAGTGGAAAAGGATATCCATAGGTTAGCTCAGTTAGGAGTGCAGTTGGTTGATGATACGGTTGAGGCGGGAGTAGTTGCGAGAGTGGATCAGATTCCCTTGTTGGTAGTTGAAGTTAAGTCAAAGGAAAGGTGAAGATCTCATATTGCTTAAGGTGAAGGAGGCGGTTCTCCAAAAAGAAGTGGAGGCTTTCTCCCAAGGGAGATGGTGTACTCCGTTACCAGGGTTGGTTGTGTATACCCAGGACCTTAGGTGATTTGAGACAGCAGAGATTAGCTGAAGCACACACTTCGAGATATTCCATCCACCCAGGTGCTACAAAAATGTACCGTGATTTACGGGATATTTACTAGTGGAATGACGTAAAGAGAGACATCGCAAAATTTGTACCTAAGTGCCCGAACTGCGAGCAAGTTAAAGTGGAACACCATATATTGGGAGGTATGACTTAGGATATTAGCATACCTACATGGAAGTGGGAAGAGGTAAATATGGATTTTATTATGGAGTTTGCAGATTCTTTGGCAGCACGACTCAATCTGGGTGATAGTATACTGGATGACTAAGTTAGCACACTTCCTCCCAGTTAAAACTACAGACTCAGCTGAGAGTTATGCCAGGCTTTATATATCCAAGAGTTGGTTAGACTTCATGAGGTGCCCTTGTCCATTATTTCGGATAGGGATTTTCAGTTCACCTCATTTAAGAAAGTCATTTCAGAAAGGACTCGTACCAGTCAAGCTCAACACAACTTTTCACCCAAAGACTAATGGACAGGCTGAGCGGACTATCTAGACCTTGGAAGATATGCTGAGAGCCTCTGTGATGGACTTCAAAGGAAGTTTGGATGATCACTTTCCTCTCTCGAGTTGGGCGTACAACAACAACTACCACTCCAGTATCCAATGGCCCCATTTGAGGCATTGTATGGTAGGAGGTGTAGATCTTCTATCAGGTTGTTTGAGTTGGTAAGCTATTCTAATAGGGCCAGACTCTATTCATGGCTTCTGCAAAAGTACAACTCATCTAAAAAAAAAAGTTTAAAAATAGCTTAGAGCCGTCGGTAATCTTATGCTGATGCGAGGAGAAGAGTTAGAGTTTGCAATGGATGATTGGGTTTATCTGAAAATTTCACCCATGAAATGGGTGATGAGATTTAGAAAGAAAGGAAAACTCAGTCCGAGATATATGGGACCCTAAAAAATTCTGAGGCAAATTGGCTATGTAGCCTATGAGCTGAGTACACTAGAGTTGGCATTTGTGCACCAGTATTCCATGTGTCACTATTGAAGAAGTGCATCCGTGATCCAACTTCGGTGTGCCACTAGATAGTGTGGGAGTGAAAGATAGTCTCTCCTACAAAAAGGTCCCAGTCCAGATCCTTGATAGTCGGGTTTGTAAGCTAAGGAACAAGGAAGAGCTTCCGTCAAAGTCTTGTGGAGGAATCAACTTGTTGAAGGAGCTACGTGGGAAGCCGAAGTAGATATGATGGCTAGACACCCACATTGTCCCTTCCAGCTCGGTTTTCAGTCTAAGATATCAATTTTCTCCCTAAAACACTATTGAGTTTCATGTTTAGTTCATGTGCCCCAGCTTCTTTCATGTCAACGTACATAAGTGTGACTCATAAATTTAGTTAAGTCATTTAGTTCGGTTCGGAGGTAGTCGTTACGTTAGTTTTGACTTTCATGATCGAGTGTTTAGTTTAATGATTGCAATTCTCTGTTTTATGTATGTTTTCAATATTCTAGGACAAATGTTCTCAAGGGAGATATTGTAATGCCCCGAAAACCTAGATTGGAGCCAACATTTGAAAGCGGAGAAAACAAGATTTTCTAACTAGGTCACAGCAGTAGTCCTGCGACCCTTAGGGTAGGTTACGAGTCATGGAGTGACTCATGGGGAAGAACACAGACTTGGTAGAAAAATTTGAAAATGGGGTGACCGTGGGTGTGACCACGAGACGTGGTCAACACCATGAGTCGCGATGTGATCTATGGTCAAGAATTGATTGGAGGCGGGGAAAATGGCGGTGCACTTGTGAGTCCTCACCATGACTCGTCTGGGACACCAGAAGTCGTGGTGTCGTCCGTGCTGACCCTCAGGTGATTTTTGATAGTGAGGACGATTGGAGGTGACCACGAGTTGTGGTCAGCGGTAACGGGTCATTGGTTAGCTCGTGGTGACCCTTGAGGAGGAATTTCTAGTGTAGGCGATGGGGTAGACCACGAGTCATGGTCAGTAACCACGGGTGTCCAATCCCTCGTTGGGACTGGTAAGGGTGATTTTTCTGTGAGATTTTTGGGGTTTTCCATGAATTTATAAACTCCTAGACTCTAAGCTCGCCCGTTTTAGTTTTGTTAGGGGATTTAGAGGGGTAACCAACGGTTTTACTTCATTCCTAGCAACCCCTCAAAGTTAGAACATAGAATTCTCTCAATAAGTCTCAGAGCAGAAGCTAGGGAAATCAAGATTCTCATCAGATTTTCAAGGGATTCTCTCATGGATTTCCTTTACCCGGTATGTGGAAATTCAACGAGAGGAATAGTTCTTTCTTGTGTCCCAAATTGTACTATTCTCCTCTTTCGGTTAGCCCGGTGGATTCGAAATGTAGAAGAATGTTAGAATTATATCTTTAAAATTTAAGTATTATATTTCTCATGATTTTAATTGCTTTATTATTCCCTATTTCTAGAAATTTATGGAAATTGTATCTAGTAGAATCGGTAGCCCAAGCTCCTAGCTCGGTAAATTAGAATCTTGCGGGTTGAACTAGTTTCCTGTAGCAGTTTCTATCAGGTTTTGGGATGTGCATATTGTTAGTTTATGTTGATATTTTATCTAGATTCATGTTAGTCTAGTATCAGTCAGATTTTTAGCATACTCGTGTGCCCGGAAATATCACCTAATCGGTTTGACTACGATTAATACTTCGGAGTGTTAGTGACGCCTCCCATTTATCGATGTGGGCTTCCGGTAACAGTTTTAGTGGCTCTTTAGGCGGTCATGACACTCTCAGATAAGTAACTCACAAGCCAGCCTTAGGACCTAGTTTTTAGATTATAGTTTGTTCTTTCGACGGTTACGACTCTTCCAAGACAAGTAGCTCGACCGAGTCTTAGAACACCGATTCTGAGAATTTGGTTCGATAAGACTGTCCACCCCACAGGTATGAGGCGGCACCTGTGCCCTAGAGGACCTGGACTACTAACTGGTGGGCCTAGGCATCTGGTGCCTGGCTAGCTCTATCTCAAGTTCCTGGAAACAAAGGGCTATATAATGGGCATAAGCACAGCCTCGGCCAAGCTGGGCCTATAGCCCACTTTGCAGATGTATCAACAGCTAACCAGAAACATTCTAATACCAGGGAACCTATGCGGGCCGACAAGGCCACCATGCTGTCTAGTCATCTGAAACTCAACAATAGAATACTGTAAGGATACGTGACTGGCAAGGTCACCACTACTATCAAACAATGGCCCCACCCGGCCAACATAAGAACAAAAATACTAAATAGCTATACAAGCGCACAGCCTCACACGACCGGCTCAACTGACCACAGTGAGATAATATATACAATCTGCAAGCCTCTATGAGTAACAATAGAAATGATCGGGATAGGGCCCCGACCTGCCCATACTGTACATCAAAAGGAAAAGGAGAAAAACACCTTCATCTGCGCCTGCGGGAATGGGAGAGACTCAGGATGGCAGGAGAATTTGATGACTCTATATTTGCTTGGGAGCTCCACGAGGATTACTCCTCGTCTGAAATATGAGCAAGTAATGCAGCGCCCCACTGGGCGTCAGTACCGCTAGTACTGAGTAGCTGAAAGCAACTGAAATAATACAACTGAAAACAATGTGAATATAGATGGCATAACTAGCAGTGCAGCCTTATGGCGAGGAGATAACTGAATGAAGAAGCTGATATGAACTGAATCAAGCTTTCTGTACTGATAAGGCAGAGCTTACCAGTAGATACGACGGCCTGCTGTCTAGTAGCTAGTATATAGCACATAAATAGATATACAAGTAGCAAGCAAGAGCCAATACGAACCCCCATAAGCCGGATGGCGCAAAGCAAACAAGCAAATCCTATGCCCCTACCTAGGAGCTCTCTACCGGCACCCTGAGTCATAAACCGGGCGCTTGGCCTCTGATATAAGTAACCGTGTCTGAGTCCGGAGAACTCCTGTACAGTGTCTGCAACAGATAGGATCTGGTTTCCCCCAGACACTCAACGGGGCTACCTGAAGCAGGGCGCCTTATTCCGGAACACTCAGCAGGGAATATAAATGCTTGGACAGTACCTTGGACACATACTCAACAGGGATGCCGGTACTGTAATGCTGATCAAACTGATATGGGAAAGCTTCATCCCATCTTCGTCAAGCTGGGGACGGCATGCCACCCCTTGGAGTGACGTAAACCCACCCGCTAAGTGGGCGACACGATTACCAACCCGAGGG
This sequence comes from Datura stramonium, assembly GCA_018107945.1. Lineage (NCBI taxonomy): Eukaryota > Viridiplantae > Streptophyta > Magnoliopsida > Solanales > Solanaceae > Datura > Datura stramonium. The sequence continues at coordinate 64,811 of JACEIK010006908.1, forward strand.
CGGTGAGGACGCTCAATAAGGGGCCCCTCACGCCACATCAAGTCTCAACAAACAAATAGCACATATAAATATCAAGCATGTATAACTGAAAAGACTATCTGAAATCTGATTTCTTATTCTGTTCTCTTTCTGTACTATACTGATTCTTTACTAATTACACTAATTCACAAATCTTTATTTAACTGTTGACTAATCTGTCATGCTTGAGGATACTATCTATACGAATGGCTAATCGCAGTAATATCTTATCTTTGTCTGAATGGCTAATCTGTAGCCATAATACTTTGTCTGAATGGCTGGTCTGTAGCCATAATACTGTCTGTCTATCTGATTTTACTTCCCTACTTTTATACGAAAATCTGTTTCTTTTTATTCCTACAACATGCTTGCTAATCATACAATAGGCTATCTTGAATCTGGAATGCTAACTTTCCATTTGGCGTATGCTTTACTAATAATCTTCCGGACTGAGTACGATGGCAATGCAAACTGATTACTGACTTTACTCAATACTCAACATTCAACTCCAATTCAATTGCAGGTTACTATGATTTATACAGCTAAAGCCTCTAACTTGTCGAAACTACTTTACATACCAACCTCCAAAATTTATCATGTCGGACGAAGCTCGGTCAGTACTCCGGCTAATTCTCCCAACTGCATTCATATACACGTCAATTAGTACTAAATACAACACTATTCTGAAGGACGTCACTTTCAATATATTTATCGCCTAAAAATTTTGGCTTATCAAGAGGCAGGTCAAACTTGCTATTTTGAAGTCGAAGGAGAAATATTCACTTGCGGCTAGGAGCACATTGACACTGGTTTGGAGCAATTCTACTTACCTTAGGTCGGTAGCTCAACGATTCGTCGGCCGTATTTGCGAAACAAAATGCAGGAATGCTCCCTGCTCTAAATACTTCGGTACCTAAGGTTAATTTGGGTTTGGACTATGTTTGACGGCTTAATCGGTTGAATATTCACTTCAAACCCTCGTCTCTCTCTGTTTCTCACGAGTTCTGGTAATTATCAAATGATTTCTATCCATTAAAACCGAAGTGGGGCTTTATATATAATGGACATATAAATCTCATTAGAATGCGATTTATAAGTCGCATTCTGAATGCGATTTATAAGTCGCACATTTTGCCTTGCGATGCGCCGACTTGGCGCTTGTCCGATCTTTCCCGGGCCTTTTCGCATGTATGACTTTCAAATACTCTTAACCAACATGCGAATAGGCCATCTATGTGCCGGAAATTTAGGGTGTGTAGCATTGCTCCCCCTTAAGAACATTCAACCTCGAATGAAAACTGTTATATAAAGGACTTCTCAACTTACTCAACTATTTTTTATTTCTAGGAAAATTTCGGCAGAGCTTTCCCCTGTAATATGGACTATCCCAAAGCCTAAATACAGAAAAGTCCAATCTACGGTACTCCGCTGGCTCACCTATGATTCATTTGATAGCTAAACATCAATCTTTCTAATTTATACATAAACAACTGTAAGGTACTGCATAGGTAACAATACTGACATACCTGTCGCCTGACTGAGCCTGCAGCAAATAGAGGATATCTAGCTTTCATATCTGCCTCCGCCTCCCCGTCATCTCCTCTCCCGGTTCTGTTACGCCACAATACTTTTGTGAGACCGCAATATCTTTAGTTCTCAATGCGAATGCAATACTGTCTAGGATAGCTATTGGGACCTCTTCGTAGAGCCAGCTCTTCTGTAACCTGCTGGATATCCTGGACTGGGACTGCTCTGGACTGGTCTCCTATGCATTTCCTCAGCATGGATACATGAAAGACCGGATGAGCAATTCTAACTCACGGAGGCAAAGTTCAACTCATATGCCCTTGGCCTATTCTTGACCGAATCACGATAAGGCCCAGCAAATCTCGGACTAAGCTTACCTTTTCTTGCTGAATCTCATCACCCCTTTCATCAGGTACTTTAAAAAATACCCAGTCATTCACATCCGAACTCCAGGTTCCTGCGCCGTACATACGCATCGGATTTCTGGCGACTCTGTGCCAAATCCAATAGGCGTTCTCGATAGCTTTACTTTCTCCTCGGCTGGCAGAACAATGTCACACGGCCCAATCAATGCTGATTCTCCTATTTCAAATCAGCCAACCGGCGTCTGCATTTTCGCTCGTATAAAGCCTCGAAAGGCGCCATCTGAATAGCCAGTGATAGGTATTATAAGCAAACTCGATTAGAGGCAAATGCTCATCCCGGCCTGCAAAATCTAACACACCTGCTCGCAACATGTCTTCAGTGTTTGATCAGTGGATAAGCCTGTCCATCTGTCTGAGGGTGGAATGCGGTACTCAAATAATCACGCGTACCCGGACACTCACCGGGAAACGACTGCCAAAATCTGGCAAATGGGCGCTGCTCCTGCATGCGAAATAATGAATCTTGGTACTCCGTGCCAATCGACTATTTCTCAGATGCTCGCTCAGCATAATCTTCGGCCAAAAAGGTAGCCCTTACTGGCGAGGGAATAAGTGATTTGTCAATGTTGTCAACTATCACCCATATAGAGTCATGTCTATGTCTAGTACCCAGGGGTAATCACGCCAAAAAATCCGTATTCACTACTTCCCATTTCTAGAGAGCACAGCTATGTCCTGAGTTAACCCACAGTTTCTGGTGTTACTGCTTTCACCTGATGGCAGTTAGGACCTTTGGGCAACAAATTGACAATTTCTCTTTTCATACTGGCTACCGGTAGTTTTTCTTTGATATCATGGTATATTTTGTCGTGCCGAGTGGAGAGAATAGCGGGAGCAATATACCTCGTTCATAATCTGCTGGCGGAGGCACAGGCATCTGGAACACGAGAGGCCGGCGCTGCCCGGCACTCCATCTCACATTGCACGGAAATCTAGCGCTTTCCCTACTAACAGTGGGATTTATTACCTACCGTTCTTTTACTTCCCGCAACTAATGACGACACGGCGGTATTACGGGACCGCTCTGGTGTCCTTCATTTCTGTTACATGAACGACTAAATTGACCAATTGAATTGTATTTTCTGAATAATTCCCATTTGTTCGGCTACAAGTACACTTAAACTCTAGATTTTGTAGCTAGGGCGTTTGCTACTTCATCTTCTCTTCTTCTTGGTGATTAACGTATTCATATTTAGAGAACTTGGCATATAATTGGCGGTCATACTGGCCTCTTATGCCGGAGAAACCGACAGGTAATCTACCGGTATAGCTAGAGCTTATTTGGCACTGGCGGCCGCATGCTTTCGAGCTACTTGTTCTTTAGGATGCTGAACGACCATCTGCGCACCTAGTGCCTTTATCTGTCGAGAGGATCCTGTTATTGATCATGATCTCTAATGATCTGGTACGTAACCTTGCGCCAACTGGCAGTAGCGGGTTGAATGACCCGAATGTGGCAGTAGTCTAACAATGCCCTAAATGTACCACTTTCGAGCATCGGTAGCTCATGCATAATTGCGGAGTTGTGGGCAACTAACTGCTTTGTTATTCTAGTTGAACAACTGTAGAGCTAGACTTAGTGAACTTACTCGGGCGGTCAATCTCTGGATCTTCACGGGAGTCTACTGATCCTTTGGTCTTAATGAGTGTATACTATGGTACTATCAATTTCTTACGCCTTGAGCGTATCACTTGAATTTATACTACTATTACAGGAAATTCTCGGTCTTATGAGCTATTAAATAGTACGGCACTTCGGCTAGGGCTCTGTATCTGAATGCCTTACGAGAGCTGAGCAGTCTGTCCGCGTCTACTGATGGACCCTTCCTTGGGGTGCCCACGGGTTTACTGGCCAGGATGGCTGGGCGACTTGCGGGTGTTTCACGTAATAACTGCTAGGTAGACTAAGATGACTCTCCCTACAAAGGCTGGGAAAACGATGTACGGCCACTTAACATACTGGAACAATTCTGGTATTGCTAATCTCTGAAGTATGCCTATTCAGTCTCTAATTAAGTTACAGCACGTACGATAACGTTGCGATCTTTTAGGGACGCTTCCATATGCGGCGCCAGCTGGTGCGTTAGACAATCTAACTGCGCCCTTATCATCTAGCCACCTTATTCAGGCTACTAACTCTTGTAAGCTTCCGAAGCCTAGATCTGGCAACAAGCATATAGGATCCATTAACTCAATATTGAGGCTAAGAGAAGTTCCTATGGCTTCATACGTGAATCACACTTACATACCCTCTTCTTGGCCAGGGGGTCTGCTGTGCGATCTGTATATACTTCCTGGCATTAATCAGAGTCTGTGTGATTGTAACTATTGGCAGCACACTCACAACATAAGCATTATACAGCCCTTTATATCAATAACTTCGTACAATACATCTCTTTTCAGATGCGTAGTGATGTGTCTCGACATGTTTCTTGAATTTCCTACTGCACATGATATACCGCTTCTACGGTCTAACATTATCTCCTGTCATCTCGTATCATTTCATTGGGTTTTATCCCATTCTGGAAGCAACAAACATATGCACTTTAGTTGTAGTCTGTACATTTAAATTTCGCCCTCTTACAATGTGGGGTAAACATTTGAATCTTGTGGCCCTACTTGGAGTTATATTGAAGCCACGACTGTCTGCTGGGCCTTATCTCTAGGCCACACTAGATTAGAATCTTTGTATCGGTAGTTTCTTAGCTTCTCCATAAGCGGACATACGTAGCATTGAACCACAATCTTCTTTGTCTCTTAGCGGTAGTCCGAGGCTTAGTCATAATACATGATACTCTATTAGTCTGGGGTAATTCTAATTTCCCCACAAAATCTGGTATTCCTGCTTCTTCCTTTTATCTTGCTTTAAAGCGAGCTCACGGGGTTCAGAAGTACCTGCCTTACATTGCTAATAAGATTCTTTTGGTCAAGTCTCGGTTCATACTTCTTCGACTTGCGGTCAGACCTATCTATTCACATGACCTTTCTACCTTTCTATATTACAACTGAATCATATCTATAATCTTGCGAGTATATCTTGTTGTTGTCCGGCCATATTTGGCGGACTTGGCCTTTTTCTGACTCAAACTTGACTATTACTAGGCGTTCATCAATGGTCTTTTACATCTGCTTTGAGTAAGCTAGTAGTCTTACTTTCTCTTCTGGCTTATTACCATGAGGGCCTACTTACGTAATCATTGAGCTCTTTACGCTCTCTAGCACTTACGGAATCAATCAATCCGTCTTCACTTGCGCTTGATTTGGGCAACCTCACCCTCAATTCTTATGCCTTTTATTATACTGGAATCAAAATCAAAAGGTAGGAATAGCCCTTTTTTATTGCAACAAATAGAAACATATAACTGTACCACATCTGAAAAGATGGATATGGGAATCTTCATTTCCCTCTGCTTTCTCATACTCATCGATGATACGTGTATACGTAATCTTAATCAGATCTTATATATCTAATAAGTAAGTCAACTTGTATATACATTATACTTCTGACTTCCTGTTCTGACGTTATCAACATGTATATTGGGAATAGTACCGATAAAGGTATCACGTGGGAGGTCACAGTGCCTCCTCACGCTCTGTAATTACCTTGTAACTGGCTGTGCCTCTTCTGTTGCTATATCTGATCTTCTGCACTATGATAGGGTATTGCTGATCTGCCTTTGTATTTGTAATCAAGAATACATTTGAAATTTTGAGGACTCAACCCTATCTTGTACCGCTCTATAGCACGGCGGCGAGAAAGAAGAGTAACCATCCTTTCATGCCTCGCAACCTCCTGCCTATGGTATGTGGTGCACAACACATCCATAGACAAGACTCTACTTAGCGGCTTGCAGACTCCTGGGACACGACCTGCTCACAGTTGCGAGTTTGTCACACCCCACCTGCAGAGTATGGCGCACACAGTGCCCTAGAAGGACCTGGACTACTAACTGGTGGGCCTAGGCACATCTGGTGCCTGACTAGCTCTATCTCAGTTCTGACAAGGCTATATAACGGCTGTAAGCAGGCCTCCGGCCAAGCTGGGCCTATAGCCACACTGCGGAATGTATCAACGGCTAACCAGAAACATTCTAATACTACAGAACCTGAGGGCCGACAAGGCCACCATGCTGTCTAGTCATCTGGAACTCAACAATAGAATACTGTAAGGCTACGTGACCGGCAAGGTCACCACTACTATCAAACAATGCCCCACACGGCCAACATAAGAACAAAAAAATACTAACTGCTATACAACTGAACGGCCTCACACGACCGGCTCAAGCGACCACGGTGAGATAATATATACAATCCCTGCAAGCCTCTATGAGTAACAGCCAAAGCCAGTCAGGACGGGGCCCCGACCTACCCATACTGTACATTAAAAAGGAAAAGAACTACCCTCACAAAATCGGGCTCCGGATGGCGAGGCTGATGACTCTATAGGCTATGGAATCACGAGGATCACCTCCTCGTCTATGAGTACCTGCAGGCCAAATACAGCGCCCCACTGGGTGTCAGTACCGCTGGTTACTGAGTATGCAAAGAACTGAATAAGCCTGGCTTGAAAACAACTGAATATAGATGGCATAACTAACAGTGCATGTAGCGGGGAGATAAGCTGAATGCGAAGAAGGCGATGAGCTGAATCAAGCTTTCCTGTGTACTGATAAGGCAGAGGCGTACCTGTAGACGCGATGGCCTGCTGTTTAGTAGCTAGTATATAGCACATAAATAGATATACAAGTAGCAAGCAAGAGCCAATACGAACCCCCATAAGCCGGATGGCGCCAAGCAAGCAAACAATCTATATACCCCTACACAGGTCAAAACCAGCGAAAAATAGTACTCCTCATCTGCTCACTAGGAGCTCCTCTACCGGCCCCCTGGGGTCTCAGGCTCGAGCCTTGGCCTCCGATATAAGTAACCGTGTCTGGTCCGGAGGACTCCTATCTGATGTCACGTAACGGATAAGTGCACGGTTTCGGAACACTCAGGGGGCTACTTGAAGCTTGACTGTACCTATTCCCCAGAACACTCAACAGGGAATATCTGTACTGGACAGTACCCTGGACACATACTCAACAGGGCTGTCAGTTTGCTAATGCTGATCAGACTGATATCAGGAAAGCTTCATCCCATCTTCGTCAAGCTGGGGACGGCATGCCACCTCGGAGTGACATAAACCCACTGCTCGATTGGGCGACTCAATTACCAACCCAGGGGCGGTGAAGACTCAATATAAGGGGCCCCTCACGCCACATCAAGTCTCCAGCAAACAAATAGCACATATAATCTCAGCATGTATAACTGAAAAGACTATCACAAATACGATTTCTTATTCGATCTCTTTAAGCTATTATCTTGATTCTTGCGGATTACACTAATTTTTGAAATCTTTCTTTAAAAGTTGGCTAATCTGTAGCCAGGATACTATCTATCTGAATGGCTAATCATAGCCAAGATATAAATACTAGTCAGATGGCCAGTCTGTAGCCATGTCTTGTCTGAATGGCACAATTATACGTAGCCATATGCGCCTGTCTATCTGATTTTACTTTACTAGCTTTTATCTTGAAAATCTATTTCTTTTATTCTACAACATAGCACTAATCATACAATAGGCTATACTAAATCTGGAATGCTAACTTGCTCTTTGGCGCATGCTTTACTAATCTTCCGGACTGAGTACGATGGCAATGCAAACCAGATTTACTAAACTTACTCAATACTCAGCATTCAACTCCGAGGGTGAATTACGGAGTTTTACTATGATTTATACGGCTAAAACCTCTAACTTGCCGAGGAAACTGCTTTACATACCTTAACCTCGAGTTATCCGACTGTCGGACGAGGCTCCGATCAGTACTCCGGCTAATTCTCCCAACTGCATTCATATACACGTCAATTAGTACTAAATACAACACTGATACGAGAAGGGCGGCGTCACTTTCGATATTTATAGCCTAAATTTAGGCTTATCAAAAACAGTCAAAAACTTGCTATTTTCCCGAAGTCCAGATGGGAGAAGTATTCACTTCTGGCTAGGAGCACATTGACGCTAGTTTGGAGCAATTCTACTTACCTTAGGTCGGTAGCTCAACGATTCGTCGGCCGTATTTCGCGAAACAAAATCGTAGGAATGCTCCCTCTTTGCTAAATACCTGGTACACGAGTTAATTTTGGTTTGGACTACGTTTGACGTGTCGAACGATAATATATATCCCCTCTTCGTCTCTCTCTGTTTCTCTGAGTTCTGGTAATTATCAAATGAGATTTCCTATCAATTAAAACCGAAGTGGGCTTTATATAATTGGACACTATAAATCTCATTCGGGAATGCGATTTATAGTCGCATTCCTGGAATGTGAGTTATAAGTCGCATTTTGCCTTTGCGACGCGCCGACTTAGTGCTTGTCCGATCTTTCAGGCCTTTTCTAGCATGTATGACTTTCAAATACTCTTAACCAACACATGGGTAGGCCATCTATGTGATAAATTTACGGGGGTGTAACAAAGACTCTCAAGGTACTTCCAAATAGGTATTCCTGACTTAGTGATGGGCCCCTTTTGAGCTATCAGCTTAGTAGTCAGTTTAAGACTATCCTGTGGGAGTAGAACTTAGCACCGAGCAGACCGGGGTTCCGGCGCGCCCGGGTTCCCAAAACTATGTTGCCTCGTAGTTATATTTTGTGTAGCCTCTATGGACCCGAACTTGTAATCACCCATTTCATGCCTCTATACACTTGGCAAGGTATATTTAAATTCCTACCGAGGGTATATACATCCGGACTCACATCTAGCTCACGTGGTTTTATGTCCGGTTATAGATTCTCCCACTAGTCGGTTTAGTTCGGTCTCGAGATTAGCACGGTTAAAACAAATTTTATACTACTTTTTCGATTCAGATTAGTTGATGCGGTACTTCGAATTAGTATGAGATTTAGAGGCATGTCTTTAACCACGAATAAGATTCATCTAACCATTTAAGTATATTCTGTTTATTAAGTTTCAGCATTTTGATTTTTCATTGCATGTCTTTACCATTCAAGTTGTTTTATTCTGTGTTATAGTTTCTCGTACTTACTCAGTACAATCAAATCTTGTATACCTTTATGTTGTATCATTTTATGAGTAGAGCTGCAGTTCTCAATCTCCCCCAGTACCGTTAGCATATCTTATCCAGGAGTTTTTAGCTACACCAGTGGTGAGTCCTCATCTATTGAGGATAATTATTTTTCTTCAGTTATAATTTTCGGTTAGACTTAGGGATTGGTGGGGGCTTGGCGAGTAACTCTGATGATGGCTTACAGACACAGACATAGACTCAGATCCTTAAGTTTGTTTTCAGTTGTATTAAAATTTTATCATCTCGTTCTTCTTCATAAATGTTTAATTTTATTACTTTAAAGCTTTCCCTATTTTTGCGTAATGCCGGTGTTATGATAGATCATAGGGTTACTTAGGAACTTGTGACTCCAAGTACCGTGTCCTATCCCGGGGAGTATAGACTCAGGACGTGAAATAAGATAACATCAAAATCTATCATGGCTAACTCCACTAAATCTACTAGTGACTTTTAAGAGACTGTGACAGGGCAATTTTTATACCTTTCAAGCTATAACTAAATCACCAATTGGAGTAAAAAAGGCGAAGGGTTATGATAGGATTTTGGAACTCGACTCCAGGCTTCAACAACATAGAGCATCCCTAAAGATAAAAAAAGTAGCCTGGATCTAACAATACATAAACATGAAGGTGAAATACTCGCAACATACCAGTTACTACATCTGGATAGACCTCTTGCTTCTGATGAGATGCAAGGACATAAAACCTATTATGATCTTGTGCCCACGGGCTAGTAGATATACCTGTTTGAGCTAAGCGTACTAGTGGGGCTGCTGAACTAGTGACTGGGTTTCGGTCTCTACCATGGCCCTGCCTAGTTACTGGACAATCCCTGAGCATATGTTCAGGTCTTCCCGCACCCGATACAAGAATGCATGCCTGCTAAGCAGGTAGTGCGCCTCTACCACACTGTCATAACCTGGAATGATAGGCTCTATAGGTTTGCTCCCTTGATCTGGAGAACCTGATGCTCATCCCCTCTGATCGTGCCTAGACCTGGATAGTATGCTCGTTGCTGAAGGTGCTGGGGCTGATGATCTCGTGGGACTGCGACGATGCCACCAAGCCTCCTCTTGGGAGAACTCAAAACTATCTTTCACGGCCCTCTTGGCCTCCCTCTCCCCTTAAATTTTCTACCTCATCTACTGGGCATACAAAACCAATCAGGAGAATGATTTCCGAATGAAGCATAGTGATCCATAATCCTTGACCAGGTAGTCCACTACCCCTTACACAAACCTACTCACCTAAGCTCTTTGATCAGCCACTACCTCCGGTGCATATTTGGATAAGCGGGTGAATTCTAAAGCATATTCCTGGACTGTCATTTGTTCCACCTCCCAGGTTCACAAACTCAACTGCCTTGATCTCCCTCATTTCTCAGGGAAAGAACCGATCCAAGAACGCAATAAAAACTCAGCCAATCCAATGGGACTGACATTGACTCCCCAGCCATCCTTCCATTGCTGAAACAAGTGTGAGCAACCCCTTTCAGCTGATAAGAAACTGGAATCTGCACCTCTCCTCCTGTCACCCCCATAGTAGGTGATCTTCTAGATCTCATCAATAAACTCGTGTGGATCCTTGTCACCTTCGATCCTAAGGAACTCAAGGGGATTCATTCTGAGAGTCCCTGACTCTTGCCCCTATCGTGTTCCCATTATGGGAACATAGGCCATCGCCTACTAGTTGACCTGGGTGGTCAAAGCATGTGCTAACATCTGGATGGTTGCCCTAAAATCAGCGTGGGCAACCTGCTCAGGTAAATGATCTTCTGGGGTTGGTGGGACCTGCTAGTGCCCATCTCCATTGCTATTCTCATGGCTATTTCTGTTCCCATTCCTTCTTCCATTAACTCGGTGAGGAGGAATGATTTTGCAAAATGCGTATAGCTTGAGTTAGAAGGATAGAGGGCATTTTATCGCATGACGCCGTCATGAAAGAGGAAATTTCCTAACGCGCTTCATAGCCTCTTCATCATAAGTATGGTCCACTACATACCTATTCAAAAGACTCTACTAAACGTGGCTTTTGGACACCGTGAGACACTTATAAACCTAATGCTCTGATAGCAAGTTTGCCTTAGCGACCCAAACATAGGCTCGGTTGAGATAGAAACTAGAACCATAAATGGCTCTAAGTCGACCCATGACATGAACATAAATCTAAAGATAAAATAATAAAGCGGAAACCGACATCTGATATAGTGGAAGACTGAAAATCTAATAACATACCTTTACTTAGATATGCTTAGTCAAAAGCTGAATACACATACTATGTTTGATAAGCCTCTAATATCTGAGATGATGGGACAATACCCCAACTAGCTCACTAATAAGCAAAAATTGAAAGATACTGATAACAAACTAACACAAAAGGTCATAAGAGGATGAGGACTCACTAACAAGATGGATATGTTAACCACAGCTGACTGACTAGCGATGGGACTAAGCGATGTCCGAGCCTGTATCATGAAACAATACAACATAAAGTATGCGTAGTACTTGAAATGTACGATTATGCAAGGTATTAAAACTGCTAAGTAAGTAAAGTGAAATCATGCATATCATAAAACATCTCGGCATAAAGATCTTGAGAGTAAGTCTTTGCATCTTTATTATCTGAAAACATGATTTAAACATAACTGAATATCATAACCGAATCGAATAACCCAAAGCTGAAACTAAAGTAATAATAAGTAAAACTAAACATTGGGTCAATCTGCTGAAAATATAGCCATGTGACTGATTAACATGCAAAACTAAAATCGCGAGGAACAATGGAGACTCATCATATAACCGACATTACCACGATAGATCTTATGTTGTCTCGACTATTACACTCAAGTGGACAGAGCCGTTCAAAGCCTTTCCAGGGATAAGGGCGCTACCATGATATGGATATCAAGATGAAGGAACCTCAGGGGTAGGGGAAGCTCACAAGGAAGGTCCGAAGAATTTTAACATACCTACGTTGGCACGTAGTTCTGAGACCTAAATTAAGCTGAACCCTTAGCCTACTTGGTGCTAGATACTACTCCCAAAGCAAATACTGTATATTCTCTCCATCATTTTTCAATGAAGTTGAACCATCTCCTTTCAACGAGAATACTTCTGAGTCATAAGCAATGTATACATGAGTCTAGAAAACTAGACATAAGGAGCCTTGGCTCAAGAAACATACGTGCTGAAAAGTGGGAGTCTAGACTCTAAAACCATGTGGTAAGATAATGTCATGAAATTGATGTAAATCATGAAACACACTTGATCATATGGGCTTTCCCAAACTTAAACATGATTTGAAATAGACTTCATAGTCAAAATCATGGATATAGACATGGGTAATTCGAAATCATACTCTCACCATAGACAATTCATCATACTTGAAAAGATAAATGATAATCTCAACTCATCATGAATTTACATATTTGGGCATCATATTTTAAAACTTGTAAATCATAGTTTGTAATTGAAATCATTATAAAACTTACCCATAAATCATAAAACATCATTAGAAGCATGAATAGAATTTACCCATGATAGATACTTAGAGATTTTCACAAATTGGGTTAAAACCCCATGGAATCATCAACCTTGAATTTCATGAATTGAGAAGAGGATTTCAGCATGAGAGTGAAGGAATACTCCCATTCATAACCCCACATACTGGGTACTCTGATTCACAATCTCCCTTTAAAACCAAAGTGAATTTAGGAAGAACCTAAGGAATCCTCTAGCTTGACTTCAATGAACTCCTTAATCTTACTTGCATGGAATGAGAGAAGGCTTGAAATAAGGACCTTTCTACCAAAAACCCTACTAACTAAAGTTTAAAATGATGTAGTTTAGGATTTAGAAGCTTTAAAATTATGAAAATTTCCTTAATAAAAAATACGGAAAATAAAAAGGACTGCAGTCATCACAACTCTCACCACGATTCATACCACGAAGTAACAACTTGTGGTTACCTCTCGGCTGTGGTCACAACTTTCTCCCTGCAACATCTATGAATCTTACCATGATTGCATATCATGACTCAGTCTCTACCACAAGTCGTACTATCAATCGTGACATCACCCTTTCACCCGGCCAATTCTGACCAAGACTTCCATCGCGACTTGTGGTTACTTAGTACAAGTGTAGCATGATCCATGACATCATACCCGACACCACCAGAAACTCATCACGACTCTTAACCGCCGTTTGGCTTTACCTACACCTCCACGACTCATGGGTGTAACTCGTGGTTTGGACATTAACTTTATAATTCCACCAAAAAATGAGACCACGACCCCTCACTTCCTATCATGATTCGTACCACGAGTCATTCTGGTGCAAAATTTAGAATTTTCTGCAAAACTCATTTTCTCTATCTTCCATCTATTTCATAGGAACTTTTGAGGTATTACACTTTATATTATCTCAAATGAAGGCTCGGTTGCATGGCCCAGCTTGTAGGTTTCTCTAGAAAGGTTTAGGCATACAGGTGAGCCATAGCCAGCAGTCCACCCCAAAACTGAAAAGGTTGAATGCCTTTTCTCTAGACACTTGAAGATATGTTACATGCCTTTGTTTTAGACTTTGCTAGTTGTTGGGATGATCATGCTCTTATTAATGTTTTTTTGTAATAACAACTATCACACGAGCATTCAAATGGCTCCTTATGAAGCTATATGGGCGTAAGTGTAGATCATTGGGTTGGCTCGAACTTAGTGAGTCGAGTTATTGGAGCCAGATATAGTGTAGCTGGCTATTGATAAGGTGAAGCTTATTAAAGATAGGTTTCAAACAACTTCGAGAGTTGGCAAAATTCTTATGCCTACATGCGCTGACGAGCACTGAGTTTTACTATAAATGATTTGGATTTTCTAAGGCATCGCCTATGAAAGGTGTCAGGCATTTTGACAAAAGAAAGGTCAGAATTGAGCCCTAATTATTTTGGGCCTCACGAGTTGTTCGTAAGGATAAGTAAGGTATCGTACGAGTTAGAGTCATCATCAGATCATCCTGTATTTCATGTATCAATGTAACGTAAGTGCATAGAAGATCCAACATGTATTATGCCACTTGATGATGTTCAGATTTATGAGGACATGCCCAATACAGATATTCGGGTCGCTACTCTTGATCGACAAGTCGAGAAACTTGATTAAATAGAAATAACCTCACTTAAAATACTATAGCAAAGTAACAATAATAAGGAAGCAACTTGGAAGGATGAGGAGGAAATGAGGAAGAAGTATAGAAATCAATGTGATATTGAGGTATGATTTGATACTTAAATTACTAACTATGTACTTTTAATGCATGTCAGTGAAGTTAACCTATATTCAAGGATGAATGTTGTAAGAGGGGAGATGTTACACCCCAGAAAATTTTTGATGGTTATTTAATATTTGTATGCCATGTTAAGGGAAGTACAAGATATATGTTGGCCATAGGAGTGGAGGGAAACATGTACAAAGGGATGAGCGAAGAGTATGCGAAGTTCATAAATAAGGATCAATTTTAAACAACCATATCTCCCGATATACAATAAGTTAGAAGTCCAACGATCTATCAAATATAATGCCTTTGAGTCTACTTTTCAGAACATCAAACCTCTTATGTCGAGTTCCAAAGTAAATTGTTATAGGCATTTATGGTGGAACTTTTGAGTAGTGATGTGGCCACTTTCTAAACACCTCCACCATCCCAATTAGATATATATCAAATGTTTGTAAATTGAATCATAAGCCAAACATTTGATATGTATCTAATTGAAGCGATACCGTGTTTATGGAAGTGGCCACTGCTCACGTACCATCGTAAAATACCTATAAAATTTTACTCCAAATACGATGATGACTTTATTGATATTGTGAAAACTAGACTTAAGTACCTTTAATTTGATAAGTCATGGGACTTTGTAACTTATTGTAAATTAGCGAAGATATGATTGTTTAAGTTGATCCTTTATTCATGAACTTTGTACTCTTCGCTCTTTGTTTCCCTCCCATCATATAACTATATCTGCACTTCAATTAACATAGATATAAATATTAAATAATTATAAGTATTTTTAGAGTACTCAACATCAAAGACAAAATGTTTAAAGGGAAAAAGGTTAAACTGAATTTACTACAGAAAAAGTTGAAAGCTTGGCCACTACTCCAGTACATGATAGTCCTAAGAAATCGCTTAGTAACCCATGTTCCATGTCTGGAATGGAAATTGTAGAAGCATCTATATTTAAGCCATAAATCAAGCAAACCACATTTTCTAGTAACTTCACTCTCCATTCACAATTTAAAGCACATAAGTCAAAGAGAAGCTGCTAACAAATTTACCTATACATGAAACTGTTATACCCCCAGCCTAAAGATCAGACCCATGAGTTACAATGGAGTAAGCAAAACTGACATCAGACACAAAGAACGAGTCGTGGGATGATTCGTTGGTGCGGACACGAGTCGTGATGTGACTCATGAAGCCAGTGAGGAGTTTGGAAGTGTGAGAAAAAGGAACCCACGGGCGTGACAATGACTCGTTTTCATGCCCACGGTTGTTAAGTAAGTCATGGGGTGGTAGCATAAAGAAAGAAAGAAGAAGGAAGGTAATGCGCTCAACGGGAGGACCCCAAGAGTCGTGGTCGTCCCCATGATTCGTGGAGTGAGTCATGGTCAAGCGGGGAAGGTTTTGTTGAAGCTCAAGTAGTGTACATCGACTGGTGACCATGAGTCGTTGTTTCTCTGAATGAGTCGTTAGGTTGTCCGTTATGAGCCTTGAAGACTGGAGAAGCAGTGAACCCCATGAGCGCCACAGTCGTGACACGTGACGATGAGTCATTAGGTTCCTCGTTAGGACCACTGACAGTTAATTTCTGCGAATTTAGTAAGGCTTTTCCATAATTCTTAAGTTCCTAGGGCCTAAACTACGTCGTTTTGAGTTATGAATAGTGATTTTTAAAGAGGTTAAGTTCATTTTAGGACTTATTCATTCATGTGTGCAAGGTAAAAGACTTGAAGGGGTGATCGGCCTAGAATTCATCAGACTCTCTTCAATTTCTTATTGGGCAACTAAATAAGTGTAACAATCGGCTACCAACTTGGTATCTGGAGGTTATGAATGGGTGATTCCATTCACCCATGCTTAATCCCTCTCTAAAATAGCAAATTCCTATGTCTACTCTTTGGGGTTTTAACCCAAATGCATGAATCTCCTATTTCTATCCATGGGTATGATTTAATTATGATTCTACTGTTGAATTATAAATCATGGACACTTTTATACTGTTTTCAATTTAAAATCATGATTCTAGTTATATAAATTAAAATCCCATTGATGAGATGTTCATGAAAGATGAGATTTGTGATGAACATATGATCTTGATGAGATAATATGATGAAAAGCATGCTTTGAAGCTACCCATGTTTACAATTATATTTTCGATGACAATTGAGTATTTCTAAGTATGATAAAGCTTTGGGACCAACAGGTATGTAGGGTTATGAATGATAATTTTCACGAGTTAAGCCTACCACATTGTTTTTAGAGCGAAGGATCCCAATTATATTTTCAGCTTGTGGTTGTTTTATTGATGTTTTCCTATGCATAGCTTACCACATGATTTTGGAGTGAAACCACAATTATATTACTTCCAGCTTGTGGTATGTTTTAAGCTAAAGCTTCTCATATGCATGATTTCATATTGATGATGTATTTGAGTATTCAGCTTTGTCAATAGACGATGTTGAGCTTCATTATAAAATGATGTAGAGCATATGCATGTTTTTTTGGGAGTAATGTCTAGCACCGAGTAGGCTAAGGGTCGATCATCCTATGCCTCAAAACTACGCACCTTGTAGGTTTATATATTATGACTTTGGGACCTCTCTTGTAAGCTTCCCTTGCCGGAATGGGCCTTTAGCTTTTGATATCGATATCATGAGTATCATCCATGGTATCATCCCTAACCCTGGAAAGGCTTTGGACGGCTCTACCCACTTGAATGTGATAGTTGGGACAACGTAAACTCTATCGTGGTATGTGGTTAAAAGAAAAGTCTCCCATTGTTCCTTACGATTTAAGATATGCATATTCATTACTCATGAGATTTATGTAAATGCATGTTCTAAAGAAGGTTTGACTCATTGTTCATCTTTCCCTATAAATGTCAGAATTAAGCTTTGAGTCAATTGATACAGTTATGATGTTATGAAGTTATATTATGTCATGTTATGTTATGAAGAGATCATGATTTCAGATGCAAGCCCAACTCTCAGATTCTTAATGTTTATTTTTTACTTAATGCATTGTCTTTAAATGATTTTAATTACTTAACGGTTTTACTTACCTTATATACTCAGTACATACCACATACTGACCACATACTCTATGTTGTATCGGTTCATGATACAGGACCTGGCTCTCAGGTTCAGCCCCGCTCGTAGTCAGCTTATTAGAGTTAGAGTTTGCATTGTGGGTGAATCCTCATCTCCCGAGGACTAGACTATTCAGATTTCTTATGTGTTTTCAATTTCACCTGTTTGAGCTAGTTGGGGTCTTGTCGCATCAGCTCATCATGTTTAGAGGCTCTCAGACATATGCATGAACTTAGCTTCAGATTATGTTTTTCTAATGTTATGTTTAAAGTTTAGACTCCGTTATAAGTATATTGTTGATTGTTTAGTTTCATTGATTGAGTTAGATGTATGCTTATGCCATGGGTCGACTTGGGGCCTCTCAGGGTTCCTTGTCTCGTATTACAATCCGAGCCTCTGTTCGGGTCATGAAAAACTTGGTATCAGAGCAATAGGTTTGAAGTGTCTTAGGGTGTTTGAAAGCCGCGTTAAGTAGAGTCTTTTTCATGGGTGTGAAGCGCGCCACACTTATGACGAAGAGGCTACGAGACATTTAAGAAATGTTTCCTTCATTCATGATCTATGTCGTGCGATGAATCGTCTCCCTATCTTTCTAATTCGTGCTATTCATGATTGGAGAATAATGGCTCCCCGAAGAATGAATGGTAGGAGAAATGTGAATGGTGAAGGCCACAAGGATGGCATCGGTAATGGGCACCATTAGGCCCCACCAGTTCAGGAGCACCAAGTACTAGAGCCAGTTGCTCATGCTGAGTTTCGGGCTTCTATTCAGATGCTTGCATAGGCCTTGAATGCTCAAGCCAATAAGAAGGCTATTGCACATGTTTCGAAAAATGGCAATGCAGTGGCAGCTTGAGTTAGAGACTTGTTAAGGATGAACCCACCAGAGTTTCTTGGGTCCAAGGTAGATGAGGACCCCATGAGTTCATAGATAAGATTGTCAACAT
>JACEIK010006909.1:0-13234 GCA_018107945.1 Datura stramonium
CGGTAGCACGACGATTCTCCGGCCGAATTTCATGAAACTAAACCCGTAGGAATGCTCCTTGCTGCTTAATACCTCAGTATCTGGAGTTAATTTGAGTTTGGACCGTGTTTGACGGCATAATCGGATGAATATTGGTAGGGGACCTTCGTGCTCTCTTCTCCCTTGTTTTACCCTCTGTTTCTCACTATAAATTGTATGAAAATTTCATTTAAAACCAAATTGGAGGCTTTTATACTTGGTCCTGGATAGGGCCTCCGTGACACGTTGCCATCGCGGAGGCCCTCCCTCTGTGACACGCTGCCATCGTGGAGGGGCTCTGCCCTGGCTCCTCCCGCGATGGTTCGACGAGTCACTTATCCGGTCTTTCCCCGGGCCTTTTCATATCATGTATGACATTCAAAACTCTTAACCAATATGCGAATAGGCCATCTACATGTCGAGAATTTACGGGGTGTAACAATTGGAGAAGCAAAGGAGTGGCTTAAGACTGATCCAGCTGGGTCTATCACTACTTAGGAAGATCTTTCCAACAAGTTCATAAATAGGTTTTTCTCTTAGAGGAGAACAAAGGAGTTTAGAGCAAAGATCTCACGATTTGTTCAAAAGGATGGTGAGACCTTAGCTCAAGCTTGGGAAAGATACAAAGGATACATGCGAGATTTCTCGCACCATATGCAGCCAAAGGAGATCATTGGGGACAACTTCATAGAGGGGCTTAAGCTAGAGTCTAAGATTCTACTGGACGCTAGTGCACAGGGGAAAATCTTTTCCAAAAGTTATGATGAGATAGAGGCTCTATTGAATCTCATGTCAAACTAGGAGCTAATATTATCAGGATTCAGGCAGAGGTTTTACAGCAACCAAACTCCCAGGAAAACATGAGGTTGACGGTGTAGCGACAATTCTGGCAGATATTAATCAATTGGTGAATGTGATCAGCAAGTTGGTGACCACACTAGCAGCAAGTTAGGTTCATCAAGTTCAACAAGTTAGTTTTTTCAAGTTCAAACTCCACCTCTATCATGTGAGGCATTTTGAGAAAGGCATGCATATTCAGGTTGTCCACTAAACCTAGAATCTATCTATTTATTGGGTCAACAAGGTCATAGTATAGGTTTTGCAGGAAACACTTACAATCACGGGTACAAGAATGCAACTAATCCTCAATGGGGAGGAAATCAGAAATTTCAAAGGCCCCTGAAAAACTTCCAGAGACCTTAAGGCTAGCAGTACGGCAGTTCTTTAAAGGAGACCATAAAGTAGTAGATAGTTTAGCAGACTCAGGTTGTTAATGAGATGCATAAGTCAATCCATGAGTTGGAGAGGAAAATGGGCCAGTTGTCCCTTCAACAAACAAACAAACCTCAAGGGGTACTTCCAAGTAACATTGAGAAGAACCCCAAGGAGAATGTCAGCGCAATCTCTTTGTGTAGCGGAAAGGAGTTGGGTGAAGTGATACCTAGAGATAACAAGTCTAGGACAAAATAGGTTGTGAAGGCAAAGAAGGAGGTTGGTGAGTCAAGTCATTCACAGCCGAAAGTGGTATAAGTTACACCACCTCCTCCCTTTCTATAGAGATTCAAAAAGGAGAAGGAGGACGCAATTTGTAAGAAGTTTCTTGATATGTTGAATGAGGAGCATGTGAATCTACCATTGGTAGAGCTATTTCAAGAGGGTCCAAAGTACGCAAGATATCTTAAGGATAATGTGACAAATAAAAGAAAGCTCATAGAGTTTGAGACTGTAGCTCCAAAAGAGGAGTGAAATTTCCGGGTGCAAAATAAGATTCTGAAATAGTTGAAAGATCCCGGGAGTTTCACTATTCCAGTAGTCATTGGAAGCTGAAAGGTCGTCTTAGCATTGTGTGATCTAGGTTCAAGCATCAATCTTATGCCTAAATCATTGTTTATAACATTGGGTTTAGGAGAACCACATCCCACCACAGTGACATAATAGTTGGCTGATTGCTCCATCACTTATCTCAAGGGCATTATTGAAGATGTGTTGATCAAAGTGGGACTGTTCATCCTGACGGTGGACTTTATCATCCTTGACTATGATGCTGACGTAGCAGTTCCCATTATTTTGGCAAGAGGATTCTTGCCCACCACTGGTGTAGCTATAAAGGTGAAGTCAAAGAAGATATCGATGACTGTCGATGGTCAAAAGGAAGTTTTTAATGTATTCAGAGCAGCAAGATTGCCACCTCACTATAGCATAACATGGAAGTCTAAGTAGGCCATTGAGAAACATGTGTTTCATGATTAATCAACAGGAAATCAGGTTACAAATTATCTCACTCAATTAGAGGAATGAGAAGTCTTGCATCATGCCACGACGTTAAATCAGACGTTGCACGGGAGGTAACTCGTGAATGTCATTATATGACTATAAATAAGGCATTTGGTGGGAGGCAATCCATCTTTCTAGCACAATTTTGTTTTGTAGAGACGAACAGGGAATTTGAGGTGAAAAAGCAAAGAAAGAAAGATGAAAAAATTTCAAGTCTGAAGAGAAATACCTTGCGTGGGGCGCCAGGTGTTGAACTTCAGAAGAATTTTTTTTTCAAGTTGGCGTAGTGGCTAACGTGTTGCGCCAGACCTAATTCACCAAGAATTTTTTTTCCTAAGTGTATGGTGCAGTGCCTGGCGTGCTGCACTAGGGGTAGTTTGGGAATTTTTTTATTGGGTCCATAGGTCAATCCGACCCAAGGATCCTAAATTAATGAAAACCCATGACCCATACCCTTTATATTAATTCCAATTAATCTTCTCTCTCTAAAAAGTAAAAAAAAAATAAAAAGAATTTTCTATCTCCTTCTCTCTCTTAAGCCGTAACTCCTTTTCCATTCCCTCATTGTTGTCTTCTCCAAAAAACTTGTTGAAGCAAGAATCATCAACTCAAGTAAGTAAGTTGCTTCTCTCTTTTGGTATCTAATTTTGTAAGCATGCTCCCATTACCCTTCTTCCCCAAATCAAAATCCCAAAGTCAACATTCTTGGGAAAGAACATTGAACTTCATAATGTGGGTTTCCATGAGTTAGATACCATATGTTCTTCCATAATAATATTGTATCCTTGATTGGGTTGCTTGTTTTGGTTGAATTTTTGTGTTTTCAAGTTGTGGGTGTGAAGAGGGTGATGAATGGGTTGTAGAGAATTTCATGAAAAGTAGTAATTTGGAGTATTTTTTGTGGAGGAAGAAGTTGCTGGAATAATGTGAATTGTGAAAATATTTGGTTGTTAAAAATTTTTGTTAATTCATTGTGGGAAGTAGGAAATTCATGTAATTTATTGATTGAATGTATTGTGACTACTTCTACACTTGAATTATTGTGAACTATGAATTAATAATGAAGGAAGTGAAGTGAGTGGCTTACCTGAAGCACTCTTGTCAAAAGAAAATAGAAAATAAAATAAGAGGAGTGTGAGGGAAATCATGAATGTGGTTTGGAGTGTAAAGTTTGTGAAAAAATTGGGCTAATGAGATTTGGCGTGATAATGGGGGAAGTCTGAGTACCTTATTTGATAAATTCTCACAACTATGCTAGGAAATTAAGTGTTGGGTTGTTTTGCACCTCCTACACCTAATTGGCTAGCCTTGTTGTTCATGAACTAACTTTGTGTGATTATTGATGTGATTGGCAGGTGGTATGGCTTCACATGCAAAGAAAGGCAAGGAAGTATGTGTTGCTAGCAAGGGGTTCAAAAGGATCAGGAAAGGAGTTGCATCAAGCTCATCAGCCAAAAAGGATCCCCTCCAGGAGGTTTGGAGCCAAGGCCGTGGAAGAGCATGGCTCAAGTGGTTCAATACTCAAAAGGAAGCCAAGTAGGCCCTGGAGAATTGCATTGATGAGGGTCGTCTAACACTTGAGTTTCCCACCATTCATGACATCGTCGGTGAGTTGGGGTTGGCGTACGTGTTTGCTAAGTCAAAGGAATAAAACCTCATCTTAGTGAGGGAATTTTTGGCCAATTGGAACACCTCGTATGGAGAGAGCACAAAGATCAAGGTGTGGGGACAATTTGTTCATTTCACAGCCAGGTCTTTGAATGCATTCCTTGGCACGCCAGTGGTTGACCCAGAGATGTATTTCATGCTACTTGAGAAGCCCCCATACCATGACATTATCCACACATTGTGTGGAGAGAATTCAGCTTCCCAATGGGAAAGATGTGAAAATGACACTCATTCGAGACTCTCATTCTCCTACTTGACTAAGGAAGCCAAAGTTTGGGTCAAGTTGGTCTGCACTGTACTTCTCCCCAGGACACACACCACGAATATCACTCGAGACAAGTAGTATTGGTGTAAATTCTAATGAAGGGATTGCCAATTAACTTTGGCACAATGCTGAGGGATAAAATGGGGCAATCCAGGGTTAACTGCTAGTGTAAGTATTGTTATGGCAGCTCGTTGACTCAGTTCATGCGGGAGCTTTGTATTGAAGAAGAGGAGGCTGGCCTTCATCTATCCCTAGCAGGGCACTTTCCAGGAAAAATGATTGATGTCACAAAGGTTAAGGAGGCAACCAACTTATCAACACCATTCCTCATACCAACTGATGTCTCCTAGCACACGCAAGTGCACGTGGTCGTCAAGTAATATAGGACAGTGAAGTCCCTATATCGTACCCATAGAGACTTGATAGATTGATTGCTTATGTTTTGAACCTTTATTTCACTATTCAGAAAACACAAGGAAAATAAGGGAAATGGTTTTTGGGGTTATTATACTAAGCTTGAAATGTAAATTAAATAAAGAAAGTAGAACCATTTGCAAAATATTTTGTAATTCAAATGATGAGAGAAATCCAGGGTCTTGGAACTTTTGCTTTCAGGTTGAGTTTTAGGATCCAAATACGCTAGACAACATTCTTTTAATATTTCTAGTTGCAAGTTACGAACTCACTTCTCAACTTTTCTACCAAATAGTCAAAACTATCTCATAAACCCTAATACTTATATCCTTATGGTTGCAGGAGAAACATGAGACGACAGTTGAAGCTACTTGACTTAGCTGAATAGGGTTGCGGGGTATATCCCTAACCTCAATAATGAAATCAACTATTGAACCATTTGAACATGATAATTGAAACCTATTCTATGCTTCCTTTTAACCCTCTTAGTTCCCTCTCCCGGGTTCAATCCAGAGCCAACAAATAATATTAGAAAGGTGATCAGTCTAACGAATAAACAATGAAAAAAAGTAAGCATAAACAACTTTGAGAAGAAGAATTAAAAATCTAGCATAAACGAATATTCAAACTACAACAATTAGCCATGGACAAAACCCCAGAATATGAGTTTATCCATTCATGTTCAAGTGTAAAACCAAAGAATTAATCATTCGAATTAACAAAGTTCAAGTAAAGAAGAAAAACCTATAAGAAAATGAACTTCTTGTCTCTCCCCCAAAAAGACCGCGTACAATCGATCAATCTACTGAAAGATGCCTAACAAATGCCCTAGGCTAGGTATTTATAAGCAAGATAATAAATGACTCTTTTTCCCTCAAGTAGTTCAGCTTTTAGACCTAGAAAATCCATCCCGGACAGGCCCTGGCGTGCAACACCACTCATCTCGCCACACTTGACTTGAATTCCCTCTGAAGTTTGGTCTCTGGCGCACCGCACCATCCATCTCACCAAGGTGTTAGTTAAAATATTGCAAATCTAGGACCTGGCATGCCACTTCTGCCAATGCACCAGTGTGTTAGAAAATTTTCCCAAGTTCAAAGCCTCTTGATGCGCCACGCCACTCAATTCGTCAAGATATTGATAAAAATTTATTTTGAAGTTCAAGTTCTGGTGCGCTACGCAAATTCATAGCACCAAACTAAGCACAATTTTCTCTGAATTTTGGTGGCGGCGCGCCATGCCATCTATCTCACCAGGCCAATTTTTCTCAAAATTCTTCTTTCTTCACACCTTGGACCATTTTTGAGTATTTTTCCATATGTTACCTACTAAAACCTTATAAAAACACTTGTTAGCTCATTTAACACACACATTCATGAATTCATGCATTTCATAAGGATAAACATCACAAAACAAGGTAAAAGATGGGTAAAAGTATGTAAAATAGGCATTATAATATGCCCAACATCACCAGCCCACACTTAAATGATTGTTCATTCTCAAACAATCGTTACTTTTATGCAACACACTTCTTTTTCACACCACTTGTCATCTCTATCAACTCTCACTCAAGCAATTTAAATAGAGCACATGACTAAGCGATTCATTAATTCATAACTAATCCACAACACAAACACAAAGAAGCTCATCACATTCGAAACTACATAGCTTTTATAAGTCACTCTTCTTTTTCAAAATAGGGCCAACATGATTAAGTATAAAAATGTAGCACATAATACACCAATTCTAATCAACTTATGCCCTCTCTTATTTAGTGATGTTCCTTCCCTTACGTTATCAATCAAATCTTGGAACATACTAATCAAGGCATATTCACTCTCACAAATGCAGTTTCATACACATGCAACATACCATAGGCTTGCCTCTCATGTACAATCAGATTACTTAATCACTTCATAAAGAGTAAAATCATAAGGACTTTTTCTTATTGTAATGTCATCTAAGGGACGGACATAAATTATTTTCTTTCATAGTGGCTACCAATCCTAAGCACTTTAAGATATTTTCATTTCATCTTCCTTGTCCACCTTTTTTTCTTCTCACTGCTCACTCTTTCTTTCACTAATCCCCTTTTCTTTTCACATGCCCCTCTTTGTACTACTTGACTGCTAGTTTCTACTTATAAGATCAACAAAAATAATCAGCTATTAAGAATCTTTTCTTTATGTTCTAGAAGAAAGTAAACAATATCTTGTATGCACCCCCCGCTTTCCTATTTTCTCATCTTGCCATTCACATTCCTTCTTTCCTTCCCTTAACTTTTTTTCTACATCGGTGGAACCTTCATTGTTAAATCTCAAAGTGCCTCAGACAATCTTTTGGATCAAAAATTCTAGAGGTCACTCAACAAAGGAATAGACTTCTTTTGTGGATAAGAAGAAAATTAGGGCTTATAGCTCAATGTGGTTAACTAGGGATAATGTTAAGAAAGGTACAACAATAATTGACAAAATGGGTTTTTCAAAAAAATGCCGTAATAACATCTTACCTCTTTGGAAACTAGCTATCATATAACATTTAGGCAAGTTATTAGATGCTACATTATATAAAAAACACAATAATTCAAGCTCACCCCTCATGGAATCATAATCTGAGTCAGTTTCTTATGGCCACATATCCACACAATCATAGTGAATGAACTTCCATTATTAAGCCCTAAAGTTTATTTTACTTGAGTCAAGTTAAAGAACTTATGTGTCTATCATGGAATTTTACCTCTAATGCATTCATGATGACCACTTTATTTCTTCTAGCTTGACTTTTAAGTAGAGTATCAAGAGCAAACAAGTGGTGGTTTTTGACTTCATCCTAAGAAATAAAAAAAAACGTGACTAATTTTTCCTTAAGACAGTCGTCATCCATCTATCATCAGGAAGGGTCACTACTCTTATGAGTACTCTAAAGTTTTTTTGACTCTCAATTAAAATGTAACAAACACATAGAGACGAACATCACAAGACATAATATCATTCAGTTCAACAGCCATCCACATACCACTTATTACAACCCATCTAACTAACACAGAAGTTTTGACAACTATTACTACGACCCAAACAATTTTACTAAAGATAGAATAAACAGAAAATTTATTTCCTCCACCCCACACTTAAATAGTATACTGTCTCCAGTGCACAAACAAATCATATCAAGTAGAGAGAAAACAAATTCCTGGGCCTCTAGGCAAAGTCATCATCATCAAGATTATATTCCTAATCATCATCATCATCCTCTTCATTATCAACCTGCATAGCTCCATTGGTGGCATCATCCTCCTCATCATCATTATCATCAATGACATCGGTCAACACTACAGGCCCATCGTCATCCAATGGCTCCTCTAAAGCTGGCCCCACTTTGCACATCATCATTGCACTCTTATTGAGTGGGTACCGCTCCTCTAGTGCCGACATCTTATCAGCAGTAGAAGGTCTACCTCCAATCTTTAGCTGTAGCTCAAATATCCCAAACATACAACCTCTCCAACTGTCATCCCAAGCATTGCGCTTGGCTGGAGTGAGGAATGGCGTTGATGAGTTGGTTTGCTCCTTGACTTTTATGACATCAATAATTTTTCCTACCAAGTACTCTGGTAGGGGTAAATGAAGGTCTTCCTCCTCTTCCTCAATGCCAAGATCCTTTAATAACTGAGTCAACAAGCTGCCATAATAGTATTTCCATCGGTAGTTATCTCTTGATCGCCTCATGTTTTCCCTCAGCACTGCACCTAAGTTAATTAGCAGCCCCTTCATCTGCATATGCACCAATACAACTTGCCCTCGAGTGATCTCTCTGGTATGTGTCCCTGGGGGAAGTACAACACAGACCAACTTGACCCAAACTTTGGCCTCCTTAGTCAAGTAGGAGAATGAGAGTGTCGAATGAGTGACATTTTCACCTCTTACCCATCGGCAGCTGAATGCTCTCCACACAAATGTGGCGAATGTCATGGTATGGGGGATTCTCAAGCATCATGAAGTACATCTCTAGTTCCACCATTGGTGTGACAAGGAATGCATTGAAAGACCTGGCAGTGAAACAAACCACTTGTCTCCGCACCTTGATCTTTGAGCTCTCTCCATACGAGGTGTTCCAATTTGCATAAAATTCCCTCACTAGGGTGAGGTTGCATTCCTATGGCTCAGCAAACACGTACCCAAGCCCCAACTCTCAGATGGTGTCCTGAATGGTTGGGAACTCAGGTGCCAGACGACCCTCATAAATCCAGTTCTCCAGGTCATACTTGACTTCCTTTTGGGCATTATACCACTTGAGCCCACGCTCCTTCACGGATTTGGATCCAAACCTCCTAGAAGGAGGTGTCTTTTGGGCTTATGAGCTTGATGCAACTCCCTTCCTAAACCTTTTAAACCACTTGCTAGCAACTGCTACTTCCTTTCATTTGTCTTCATATGAAACTATAACACCTGCTAATCAACATGAATAATCACAAAAGTTAGTTATGAAAAACAAGGCTAGCTAATAAAGTGTATGATGCACAAAATGATCCCATACTTAATTTGCTAGCATAGTTGTGAGAATTTGTTAAATAGGGTACTCAGACTTTCCCCATTCTCATGCTAAATCTCATCAACCAAAATTATTCACCAAGTATACACTACAAACCATGCTCATCATTTTCCCTCACACCCCTCTTTTTTTCAAGAGTGCTTCAATTTAGCCACTCACTTTCCTTCTCAACTCTTAATTCACCATTCACAACAACCCATGTGTGCAAGTATTCAAAATAGATTCAACTAACAACTAATCATGAATTTCACTAACTCTCCACAATGAATTAACATGGATTTTTCAACAATCCAATATTTTCATAATTCAAGAATCACACTATTCAAGTAATTTCTTCCTCTACAAAAGTACTCTAATTCTCTAATTTCGAAATTCCTCTACAACCCATTCATCACTGTCTTCACAACTCCAAACCACCAAAATTCAACCAAAACAATCAACCCAAACAAGGATATAAAATTATTATGGAAGAACATATGATCTTTAAGCTATAGAAACCCACATTATGAAGTTTATGATTCTTACCCAACAATGGTGATTTTTGGGTTTTTCAACATGGGAAAGAAAGGGTAATGGGAGCATTCTTACAAAATTAAATGCCAAAGGAGGGAAGAAATTTACTTACTTGAGTTGAAGAAATTTGCTTCATCAAGCTTTTTGGAGAAGACAACAATGGGGTAAAAATGAAGAGGGAGTTACAACCTAAGAGAGAAAGAGAGAGAAAATTCTTTTCTTTTTCTTTTCTTAACTTTATTTTAGAGAAAGAAGATGAATGGAAATTTAAAATGAAGATATGAGTTATGGGTTTTTTTAAACTAGGGTCCTTGGGTCGGATTTGACCCATAGACCCAAAATTTTATTCCTAGCCTGCACATGGCACAGTGTGCCACACATTGCACTCTACACTTAGGAAAACAAATTTCTTGGTGAATTTGGGTCTGATGCGGTGGGCCAGCCACTACCCTAACCTGAATTTGTTTTTGTTTTTGAAGGGGCGCCAGGTATTTTTCCCCAGACTTAAAATGTTTTCATCTTCATTTCTTTGGCTTTTCACCTCAAATTCCTTGTTCATCTCTATAAAACAAATATGTGCTAGAAAGATGGGTTGCCTCCTACCAATTTCCTTATTTATAGTCTTGGCACAACAATCACAGGTTGCTTCCCGTGCAGCGCCCGATTTAATATCGTGGAACGACGCAAGACTTCTTACTCATCCAATAGATTAAAATGATTCATAACCTGATCTCCTACTGTTTCAACTCGAAACACATGTTTCTCAAAAACCTGCTTAGAATTTCAAAGCTCCACCATTGTGCTCATCTTAAACTCCTCATAGTGAGGTGGCAAATTTGTTGCTCTGAAAAAATTAAAATTACCTCTTGTCCATCCGTAGTTATTGACATCTTGCGTGATTTCACCCTTATGATTGCATTAGCGGTGGCAAAGAATCATCATACCAAAATAATGGGAACTGCTTCATCAGCCTCATAATCAAGGATGATAAAGTCTACCAACAGGATGAATGGTCCTACTTTGATCAACACATCTTCAATAACACCCTAGGGATAAGTGAAAAACTTGTCAGCCAATTGTAATGTCACTGTGGTGGGATATGGTTCTTCTAACCCCAAAGTTCTAAACAATGATGCATGCATGATATTGATGCTTGAACCCAAATCACAGAATGCTGAGTCGACCTCTAAATTACCAATTATAACTGGAATAGAGAAGCTCCCGGGATCTTTCAACTTCTTCGGAATCTTATTTTGAACCCGAGAATTGCACTCTTCTATGAGAGCTACATTTTCGAACTCTATAACCCTTCACTTATTTGCCACAATATCCTTCATATATATGGCATACTTAGGAATTTCTTGCAACAACTCTACCAATGGTGGATTTACATGTACCTGCTTTAACACATCAAGAAACTTCTTACAAGCTGCGTACTCCTTCTACTTTTTGAATCTCTGTGGAAATGGAGTGGGTGTTCTACCTTCTACCACTTTTGGCTGTGAATGACTTGACTGACAAACCTCCTTCTTGGACTTTGCAACCTTCTCCGTCTTCAGTTTGTTATCTCTGGGTATCACTTAACCCAGCTCCTTTCCACTACACAAAGAGATTGCGCTGACCTTTTCCTTGTGGTTCTTCTCAGTATTACTTTGAAGTGCCCCTTGAGGTCTGTTCGTCTGTTAAAGGGCCAATTGACCTATTTGCTTTTCCAAATCATGAATTGACTTCTGTATCTCATTAACAACTCAAGTTGCTGGACCATCCACTACTTCATGGTCTCCTCTAAAGAACATCCATGCCTTCATGGTCTCCTCTAAAAGTTGTTCGGAGGCCTCTAACAGTTCTGATTTCCTCCCTATGGGGTATTAGCTGCATTCGTGATTGTAACTATTTCCTGCAAAACCTCCACCACGACTTTGTTGACCCAAAAAAATAGATAGGTTCTGGGTTTAATGGGACACCTGAATATGCATGATCTTCTCCACACACCTCACATGATGGTGGTGGAGTCTAAACTCGCTGAACCTGATAAACCCGACTTGTAGCTAGTGTGGTCACTAACTTACTGATCACGTTTACCGACTAATATCTGGCTGCATTGCTGCTATACCATCAACCTCAAGTTTTCCTGGGACTTTGGTTGCTGTAAAACCTCTACTTGAATCTTGATAATCTTGGATCCCAACTGACATGAGATTCAAAAGAGCCTCTATCTCATCGTAGCTTTTGGATGAGATTTGCCCCTGTGTGGTAGCATCCTGTAAAATCTTAGAATCTATCTTCAGCCCTTCTATGAAGTTGTTCCCAAGAATCTCTTTTGTCTGCATATGGTGTAGAAAATCTCGCAAGTATCCCTTGTATCTTTCCCAAGCCTGAGCTAGGGTCTCAACATCCTTTTGAACAAATCATGAGATCTTTCCTCTCAACTCCGTTCTCCTCGAAGAGAAAAACCTCTTTATGAACTTGTTGGAAAGAGCTTCTCAAGTAGTAATGGACCCAGCTGGCTCATTCTGAACGCTTCACCAATTAATGAGAATGGGAACAGAGTGAGCTTAACATATTCATTCGAACCATTTTGATAGTGAAAATATTTAGTAAGTTCCACAAATGTCATCAAATGCTTTTGGGTATCTTGATGTGGCTTACACTGATATTGAAAACTATTTAGATCCAATCGCATGGTTCCCTCCTTCAACTCAAAGTTTCTAGTGATGGACGACTTGATGATCACTTTCGAAGCGCTCTCCAAGTTCGGACGACCAAAATTGAGCACTGGAATCGTGTCTTGGTTATTTCCCTGTGCTTGCTCATTGTTTTTTTGCCATCTCTAACTGACAAAAAGACCTTTCAATTTTTGGATAACTTACTGATCACGTTTACCGATTAATATCTGGCTGCATTGCTGCTATACCATTAACCTCAAGTTTTCCTAGGACTTTGGTTGCTGTAAAACCTCTGCTTAAATCCTGATAATCTTGGCTCCCAACTGACATGAGATTCAAAAGAGCCTCTACCTCATCATAGCTTTTGGATGAGATTTTCCCCTATGTGGTAGCATCCAGTAAAATCTTAGAATCTATATTCAGCCCTTCTATGAAGTTGTTCCCAAGAATCTCTTTTGGCTGCATATGGTGTAGAAAATCTCACAAGTATCCCTTGTATATTTCCCAAGCCTGAGCTAGGGTCTCACCATCCTTTTGAACAAATCATGAGATCTTTCCTCTCAACTCCGTTCTCCTCGAAGAGAGAAACCTCTTTATGAACTTGTTGGAAAGAGCTTATCAAGTAGTAATGGACCCAGCTGGCTCATTTTGAATGCTTCACCAATTAATGAGAACGGGAACAGAGTGAGCTTAACATACTCATTCGAAACATTTTGATAGTGAAAATATTTAGTAAGTTCCACAAATGTCATCAAATGCTTTTGGGGATTGACGACTCTTTTTCGCATCGAGCGCGTCCGCAAGTGTACGGGTCGTGCAAGTAATATAGTGGCTCTTTTTAAGAACCGAATTGTCGAACCCACAGGGA
>JACEIK010006910.1:23213-42755 GCA_018107945.1 Datura stramonium
CCGAGGTCACCAAGATGTATCATGACTTGAAGAAATACTATTGGTGGAGTAGGATGAAGAGAGACATGATTGAGCATACTGCCGAATGCCTGAACTGCCAGCAAGTGAAGTATGAGCATCAAAAGCCTGGGGGAGTACTCCAGAGAATGCCCATCCCCTAATGAAACTGGAAGCAGATAGCCATGGATTTTGTGGTTGGCCTTCCGAAGACCTTGGGGAAGTTTGACTCAATCGGGGTCATCATTGATAGACTGACTAAGTCTTCCCATTTCTTGTTGGTCCAAGTGACTTTCAATATGGAGAGGTTGGCTGAACTGTATGTGAATGAGGTGGTTCGATTGCATGGGGTTCCAGTATTGATTATCTTAGATAGAGGTACGCAGTTTACTTCTAATTTTTGGAGAGCCTTGTAGGCTGAATTGGTTACTAGGCTGGACTTGAGTACGGCATTTCACTTGCAGACAGATGGACAGTCGGAGAGGATGATCCAAGTGTTAGAGGATATGCTCCGGGCTTGTGTGATTAACTTTGGGGGTCATTGGGATAAGTTCCTACCCTTGGTAGAATTTGCATACAACAATAGCTATCACTCAAGAATTGGCATGGTGCCATTTGAGGCCCTATATGGGAGAAAATGTAGATCCCCTATCGGCTGGTTTGATGCCTTTGAGGTGAGGCCATAGGGAACTGATTTGTTAAAAGAATCCTTAAAGAGAGTAAGGATAATTTAGAAAAGGCTCTTGGCAGCTCAAAGTAGGCAAAAGCAGTACGCAAACCGAAGGTGGGAGATAGAGTTCATGATGAGAGAGTAAGTATTACTCAAGGTTTTCCCCATGAAACGGGGCAAGTTCAGTCCGAGGTATATTGGGCCATGTGAAATCTTTCGACATGTGGAAGAGGCAGCTGACAAACTGGCCTTGGCTCTAAGTATGTTTGGAGTACATCCGATATTCCATGTCTCTATGCTGAAGAAATATCATGGGTATGGTTCTACATCATTCAATGGGATTCAATGTTACTTGATTAGTATCTGTCTTAAAGAGGAGTTAGTGGCTATACTAGATAGGGAGATCCACAAGTTGAGATCAAAGGAGATCGCAACTATAAAGGTCTAGTGGAAGAATTGTCCAGTAGAGGAAGGCACTTGGGAGACCGAAGCAGACTTGCAAGAAAAATATCTCCAATTGTTTGTTGAGTCAAGTATTTCATTTTCCTTGCTTTCTATGATTGTTTGGGGATGAATGGCATTTTAATTGGTATTTGATATAATGACCTGTCTGTCGTTATGAGGGAATTAAGTCCATAACACCCTATTCTCTCCTAGGTCCACGATGGGACATGTTGGGGGAGTTAGATTTAGACTTGGGTTCGAGAAATTGAAAATGTATAGAAAACTTTTGAGCTACTGGTTAACGGAGACTGCTGCAGCGGTGGGGGTGCCACTGCAACAACACCATCATGACAATCGGAGGTCCACCATAGCAAGGAAGGAATACTAACCATTGGGTCTACTGTGGCAGGGTCTTGGACGCCATAGCGGGTCTACCGCAATGAAAATACTACTGCTGCAGTGGGTGACATGAGGCAGTGTGATGGTTTAAGTTAGAATTTCAGGGTTTTACACCCATAACTCTAAGGCGTGATTTTTGGGAAAATTTGGGCGAGTTTTATAAGTTGAGGCTATTGTTCTTTTCAAGGTAAGTTTCTTAATGAGTTCTCTCCCCTTTAGATTTCCTAACACCCTATAATCAATGGGTGGTCTTAGATGGTGTTCTCTAAGATAAAAATCCTAGGTTATAAAAATTAGGGAGACTTGAAGGAGAAGGGTTGGGTGTTGATTCCTAGGTCTAAAAGTGGGTAATTAACACTTTCTAAGAGGAATGTAACTATAGAATGACTATTCCATCATGGTTTTATACTTAGAATTAGATAAAAGTTGGACCTTTTTGCATTAGAACTAATTAAAAAGGGCTTTGGAGTAAAAACTTTCTGGAACAAGTTGGAATAACCTATTGGGGGTGGAACGTGATAAATTAACCCTGGGAATATTTAATTTGACCGTGATATTAGGTAGAATGGGGGACGGAATGAAAATTCAGGGCCTGAATGGAGTGTAGATAATTGAATATGATTTCCATTTACTTGTGTCAGATTTTAAACATTTGGAGGATTTATGAAAAGGCAAGGCTCCTACGAAATAGTTGAAGTCTCTTTTCTCCGGAAATCGAGGTAGGTTATGATATTATAAGGAGTTAGACTATATATAATTATGTGTATATGTGTGGAGTGACAATATGCTTAGTTGTTCTTCAGACACTAATTGTCGTTAATACGATAATGTGTTAATTATGCTTGTAAAGTGAGCTTGACATGATGAATGTTAAATAATATTATGGTGAAATTGGGGTTCATTAAGATGTTGTATGTGTTCATTCAAATTATCAGGTAAGTGGTTGAATATTGGAAAATATAACCAATATGATGAGGCAACTTGATGCCCTGAAAAGTCACACTAATTGACTGATTGATAACCTATGGAATAGGATCATGAAAGTGAATAACATGCTTTATCCTTAAATGAGTGGCTCATTCCCAAGGGGAGCATTGGGGCAAGCGGTTATGGCTGATTGTCTCGTGTCCAAGGGGAGAATCCGGACAAGCAGATGAGTAGAGCAGGTACCACACTGATACAGTATCTGAATTTCTAGAGTCTTCTCAGGTCATGATTGGAAGGGTAGAAGTAAGACCCTCTAGCATATGTGTACAGTAATATTCGGTATTAGGTGTTATATGATGATGTGATGGAAGCATGTGCCCGACACATCATTGATGGTATGATTCCAAGAGAGGATCGAAGAGTAAGGATTGGTTCAAGAGTATGGGAACCTGGTGAAACTAAAATCCTTGCATGCGTAGTTTACATGTGGTTGCAATATTGATGTATTTGTTTATGACTTGTTTATAATGGTAAAGTCATGTATGAGTCTGTGATAAGTTGTTGAATTGATTGTTGATGATTCAATTGTATATCCCATGTGATCAATGGTGAGTTGACTATTCAAATTGTAGCTTTGTAAAGTCGTACGGAGTTGATGAACTGATAGTTGAGAATTGCTAAGTGAGGAGTTAAGGTCATCAGCCAAGTCTAGTTACTACCTACGCAATACCATTGCAGCAGTACCCTTATTGCTGTAGCGAGACCGCTGTTGCAGCCCCACCACTGCTGCAGTGAGGCCCAATCCATTAAGTAGGCCAACTTAACACCTTACTCTGACTAATTCTAGAATTTGTGTTATCTGATGACTATCTGTTTCAGTGAATGCATGTTTTTTATATGTATATATGTTATTATTTAAAGTCAGCCAATGATGCCTAACAATATATTGTGTCATACTGATGCTACTCTTGCACTTATTCTCTGAGTGTAGACTGCAATCCAGGAAGCTCCACCTGACCCCATCTATAGTGGCAGCGGCAAGTTAACTGAGGGTAAGATGATTTCCTATCCAGACTGCTGCAAATCCTCCTAAAGAAGATGTCCTTTGTTCAGATATGAACTTTTATTTTTTCCTCATTTTATTCCTCGTGGACTGTGGTTAGGTAAATGTCCTCAAGTACAATGACTTTTAGTTTCTGGAGATGTAATAGATAGATGTTGCCAGCATTTCTTTTGTTTTATAAGATCTCTGTTTTTTTATTTAAGAGTGCTTATTTAATAGAATGAATGATGAGATTGGATGAACTAGTTGGACACGTTGGTTTTCCCACAAGGGGGATTAGTGTGGGTGCCAATTACGGTCACTTGGGTCGTGACATAAGTTCCTTACAAGAAGCTTATTTATATTCAATGATCAGATGTAATAGTGATGATGATATGGAAGCCTATCATGACCTATTTTGTCGTGATTGGCATCAATTCTAACCTTCCAGAGGGTGAACCACATCTTACCAACTATTTTCAACTCTTTAAGCATTATTTAACAAAACCAAAGCAACTCATAAAATAAATAATAAAATCCGAAGTGAAATATCAAACAATTGCGGAAGCCTATCCATTACAATCCCAAAACCTAAAAGTCATCGTACAAGGACTCAAACTAAATAATGTCTTAATAATAAGAAGAATAAAAGAATCATAATCAGTGTCTGAAAAGACTAGAAATCCATCAAAACAAGATCTGAAGCAACCTGAAAAGAATAGCTCACCCTCATATCAGTCACTAGTAGCTTTAAAGGTGAAGTCATGATGAAGGCTCTAGAATACAGTCTACACCCAAAGAAAAGTGTAGGACTAGCTTCAGAACAAATTCTATATACTGGTAGGCATCATAGGCCGACTCCAATTAGTAATAAGTATATAGCATAAATCAAAGAAAGTAAGAGACACGAATATAAAGACATTCAGGCATCCAACTCATAAAATTGGGTAGTCATTGATGATAGGCTCTTAAACATGAGTTTTTGCTTAGTTTTCAGTAAATTAGGTGGATTTTATGTATTTTCTCCTTGATCCTTATAGGTACTTAACTTGAATGGATAAAAGCATAAAATTGAGCCCAAAACATGGAAATAGAGTTGATGAATGGCGCTCCACCAGAGAACACCGGCGAAACGCTGGATTGACCGAAGTTGCCTACAGTATGGAAGAAGGTTGGAGACCCGCGGAGCACAAATGAGCACCGACAAGTGCTAAAGAACTTACTGCTAGGAGCTGTGACTAACCGAAGGTCCATGGATCAGCACTGGCGAATCGTCGATGCCAGCATCAAAGAGACAAAAATCTCATTATCGTTTAGCTAGAACTGACCGGCATTTTGCAGGTATGCACCGGTGAACAGCCGGTGATGAACGCAAGTGAGGCCCATCAGCTAAAGGTAAAAACGTCAAGCACGAAAAAAGAGGAGCAGATCTGTACCCTATTTTTTGTACCTCTCATAAAAGAATAAGATATTCCATTATAAAAAGGGGGATACCTCTCATAAAAGAATAAGATATTCCATTATAAAAAGGGGGATAATTCTATTACTTTTGGCTTGTATAGAAAGTAGAGAGAAGTAGAAAGAGAAAGATTCATCTTCTTCATTGAGAAGGTAGAAAACTCCATTGGAGTTTAGACCTTGCTAGAATTCTCTTACTCAAGTTTGTGAATGGATATTGAATTTTTGTTTAATGCATTATCTTACATTACTTACATGAGTAGCTAAATTCTTTTCTTGGGATATGTGAATGATTGGGGTTGATTTGGGTTGGGTATTGTGTATTTGATCTTAGATTTACTCAATTAGTATGATTTTAGTGTTTTCTCTTAATTTTAAGTTGAAAACTCATAGTTACAAATGTGGGTTGTATTTCCTTGCTTTGATTTTGCTTGAAAAAGGAAATTAAGGTATGGGTGTGGAAACACTAATGGGTATTTGGATGGTAATTATGTAGGGTTGGGCTAGACATAGTCAAAATCCATTATTACACATCCATTAAGGATTGGAGCTAGAAATAGTGAATCCATACCCAAGTTGATATGGTTGTTGTAAAGAGGAACCTCAGGATTTGAGAAAATCAAAGGTATAAGACATCTAATTGGTTGAGAAACTTAAGATGTCACCTAATCTGCAGCTAATCATACTGTGGAGTAAATATAGGAGCAATTAATAATTCTAACCCATTGAAGCCCTTATCAATATCACACCCCTAGTAGTCTCTCCATTGGTCTTTTCTATACTTTGCCCCTATTTTTAATGTGCAATTTCATATTTTATTTTATAAATCGTGATTCCCCCAATTTTCTCTTATTTTTCTTGCAACATTGATGTGAATTAGTTCAATTTAATAGACGACTATTGTGTGATCAGCTAACATTCCTTGTGGGATTTGACCCCAACACCCGTCAAGTTATTTGTTTTCATACAACAACCATTTATGCTCCTTGTAAAGAAGAGTGTAGTTTGGATGTTATCAAAAATGGCCGCTACTGGGGAATGTAGTTTGATAGCCTATAGTTGTTTTTATTTTTAATTGATCTTGCATCTTAACTGGTTTGACTTTATAATTGTGGTTAGTGCCTTCTAGGTTGAATTTGATATGAGCCAGCATTCACTAGAAGGAGAAGGTTCTGTGGACGGGCATATGGATCATGAGGATGATGACCATGTGATGCCTGATGTAGCAGGTGCAATTCACATACCTCCTACGGTAGAGAATACAATTTTCCATGTGACGAGTACAATGTTGTATTTACTTCAAATGAAAGGAATCTTCGGAGGAATGCCCAATGAGGATGTAAAAGGCATCTCCGCATCTTCTTGGATCTTTGTCAACCCTTCAACATTACAAACATCACTCAATAGTCAATCATATTGAGACTCTTCCCATTTTCACTAATAGGGGAAGCAACCGCGTGGTTGGAGCAGTTGCCTCCCGAGTCTATTACCTCTTGGAATGAACTCACAGAGGCATTTTTGGATAGGTTCTTTCCTCCCTTGAGGATGTTGCAGTTGAGGGATGATATTACTAATTTTTGACAACTTTGTGGGGGACAACTCCATGAAGCATGGTTGAGGTTTAGGAAAAAGATAGCCATTTGTCCAAACCATGGCTTACCCGATGGGGCTCTACTTCAAAGCTTCTACCAATCATTAAATTCTATCACTAAGTCTGTGGAAAATAAATTTTATGTGGGATCAATCATGGATTATCCCTATGGAGTAGCCAAGGCATACTTGATAGAAATACAAAAACCAATCGAGCATGGCACAGTAGAGAAGCAAAGGTATCCTCTAGTGGTGTTGCTTCAAATCTTGTGAGTGATGAATTAAGAAAGAGAGATGAGGCTAGAGATGAAACTCTTACCAAAATGATGACCCAGCTAGAATTGATGACAAAACATATGATGGAAGCTAATAAAAAGAATGTGAATGTTATAGCTACTCAAAGCCATGTTCAGTTTGATGATGACACTTCATCCCCGAGATATGAGGAGGAGTGTCAATACATTTCAAGTCAATTGGGGGCTTCTTTCCTTGGGTATCAAGGTTCCAATCAATGCCCTTGGCACCCAAGGGAGGAGAATCAAGGTTGGAGAATTGTGATAATCCTGGATGGAGGGGGGAGAAAAATAATCAATGGGGGAATAGAGAGAAAAATCACGAAGGAGATCGATATCACCGAAGTTCTAACCCTTATTTACCTCCTATAAAAGCAGAAGCATCTCAAGGACAACCCGGCGTGAGTGATGTAGGAAGCTCAAAGATTGAGTACATGTTGTCTTGAGTGTTGAAGAAAGTAGAATCCACTGACAGTGGGCTTTGAGTGTTGAGAGGGAAAACGTCTAACCTCCCCCAAACCATAAGCTCCCACTCGACTTCAATCAAACACCTCAAAGCGCAAATGAACTATTTGTCTTCATAAATGAACCCCCGCATGAAGGGTACACTTCCTAGCGATATTGTAGCGAACCCAAAGAAAGATGGCCATTGTATGGAATCATGACTAGGAGTGATAAGATATTGAAGGATGCGGGAGTGAAGCCCAAGGATGTTGATACCCCGAAGGCAATTAATGATGATTTGTTAGATGAGGTTCCAAAAGCACTAAGTGTTGGTGATGATGAGGAAGGTAAATATGAGGGAGATGTGGATATGATGCCCTCAGATAATGTTCATACGAATGCGGGCATGAAGGCCCCTAATGGGAAGGAACCTGAAGTAAGAGTGCCCTCGCCCCCCGCCATATCCACAGTAGTTGGCCAAAAAGGAGGATAATCAATTTCAAAAGTTTATAGATATGTTCAACAAATTATCTATCAATATACCGCTGGTGGATGCTTTGATTCAAATGCCAAGGATATGCAAAATTAATGAAGAAACTCTTGAAGAAAAAGAAGCTGGTAGACACGCGCATCAATGAGGTGACCCATCATTGTAGTGCTATAATGACTAGCAACCTTGCTCTAAAACATGAAGATCCTGGGGCATTCACCATTCCTTGCACAATTGGCGTGTGCATGTTCAATAAGGCTTTGTGTGACCTTGACTCTAGCATCAATCTCATGCCTCTCATGATATTTAATAAACTCGGGTTAGGGGGTCCCAAACCTACCTCTATGAGGTTGTTGATGGAGAATAGGTCAATCAAAGTACATGTTGGAATGCTAGTTGATGTTCTTGTGAAGGTGGATAGTTTATACTCCTAGCTGATTTCGTTATGCTAGATTGTGAGATGGACATCGAGGTGCCAATTATCTTAGGGTGACCTCTACTTGCAACGGGAAGGGCTTTAATTGATGTGGAGCTTGGGGAGCTTAAGTTTTGAGTAGGTGGTGACGAGGTCACCTTCAATGTATGTCAGCCTATCAAGCCCCCAGATGAGTATAAGGTTATGTTAGTGCTCGATGGTAAAGACGAGTATTATGAATCTATTGATATTGAGAGTGAATTGGAGGATGACCCTCCGAAGTGCTAGAGATGGAGAAAGTTTCCATCGTTCCACGACATTAACTAAGGCGCTTCTTGGGAGGTAACCCGAGCATTTTTATCTTGAACATTTTGATGTTTTTTGTTATTGATTTTATAGGTAGCTTGGATTCACAAACAATGGAGAAGAAGTACAGTGCAGGCACGGTGTTAGACCAATGAAACGCTGGTGCACAAATGCAAAATGCCGCCCTATCACAGGTGATGAACAGAATAAGGGAAGAGAAGAGAGAAAACTGGCAGAACGCCAACACCAATTTGTGAACCACCGGTGAAGTGCTGGCTTCAAATAGTACACCTGGAAATTGGGGTGTATTCGGCGAATCGTCGGTGCCAATCTGCAAACCACCGGTAAATTAGTGAACTGGAAAGGTAATGGACACCGACCTCAAATTCGGCGAATCGTCGGTCCCTACCAGCGACTGTCGGTTAAGCACAGGTGCAGGTAAGTCCATATTTTAAAAATTATTGACTGTTTCATGGATCGATCGGACACGGGTATTTAAAAATACCGATCAAAACCCCTCCAAATCCCCCATAAACCCTTTCTTCCATCTTTCCATTTCCCCATTACACCTTTTAACTTTCTCATACACTTCCTTCCACCTTCCCACCATTAAACCCACTTTTTCACCTACCAATCCCCTTAACTCCTTCTCTCCTATAAAACCCACACTTCATTCCCCATTTTCATCACTACTCACTCATATTCTCAAATATACTAAGGGAAGAAAAAGTTGTGTGGAGCTCCTTTGTTCAAGCTTTGATCTTTCTCCTCTCTTTGCTCTCAAAATCCATTTGGTATGTAACTCTCACTCTATTTTTATTATTGATTCAAATATATGGATTATGGTGAGCTCATGAAAATTGAAATTCTTCCACTCATGTATCTCCATTACCCCCTTGATTATGCTTGTTGGTAGTTTGCTATTATTATTTTGTGGGTATGTAGGGGTGGTGATATAATGTTGAATGACAATGTGGGTCTTATCTATGCCAAAATTCTTTCTTCTTAGTGTGTTTGATTTTAGTTGGGGGTGAAGTTTGAGTAGCCCCATGTGTGCTTAAATTGCACAA
Source organism: Datura stramonium (assembly GCA_018107945.1). Lineage (NCBI taxonomy): Eukaryota > Viridiplantae > Streptophyta > Magnoliopsida > Solanales > Solanaceae > Datura > Datura stramonium. The sequence goes on from JACEIK010006910.1 coordinate 32,759, forward strand.
CTTGCGTGATGATATATAGAGTGACATCTTTCTTAAGGGTAAATTGTCACTTTTACTTATTTGGTTATTTCTATATTAAGTGGGTGAGTTTTGAATCTAAGAGTTTTGCAATCTCTGAGTTTTGGTTTAATTTCACTGCCAGACATCTACCGGTGAACTGCCGGTTAGGTTCGGCGAAATATTGGATGAAACACAGATCGGGGTTCAAGGCTTCAGGCCACTGCCCCATATTTGCATTACACCGGCAAAACACTGATGTGTCACCGGATGACCTTGGAATTCCTAGTGTTCTGTTATGGTCCGACAGTCAACTAGCAATTCGTGAATCTTCATCTGCATTTTGTCGGTGTCTCGCCGGCACTACCAGTTCTTCACATCTCAGCAATTTTACTTGTTTGTCATCCAATTAAATTTTTTATTTTATTTTATTTTATTTTCTCTTGAACAAAAATACAAAAAGAAAGTGTGGTTGTATGGCACTAACATGCTTTTGCAGCGTATGTCTACATCCAGGAACCCGAGCAATGGTAAGGCCCCAACCTCCTCTTCCACCAAAGGAAAGGGGAAAGCAAAGGCATCCGCAACACCCACCAACTCCCGAGAAGCCATAATATTCTGTGTGCCCGACATGAAGGGGCATTATGCGATTTGCAAGGGCCAATCAATCACTGTTAAGAAGCGGTTTGACTTGGTAGGGCTATGAGGTAACCTCTCCAACATCACCGCTCAGTTCAATGACCGCCAATGGCATGCTTTTACCAATCCACTCCCAAATTACTACCCCAGCCTCGTCCCGGAATTTTATGCCTCTTACTAAGCTAGGCAAGAGAACATGCATCACAGGGGTAAGGTGGACAAATTTCCCTACCTGCCTTCAGTTAGGTATGAGTTGTGGAGGTTGACATCACTCCAGCGGCCATTAATTCTCTATTCTTAGAGTACGAACTTTACACTGGCTCTGAATATATAGCCCAAATTGCTGACAAGGAGAACCAATTCATGTGGATAGCTCCAGTCATTACTGTAGACACACCTTTCTGGGCCACAATGGGCGGCGAGATTTCTCACCATGGTCTTAAGTTTGAGGACAATCTATGGTTGGACTTCATTTATGGTCATATCATACCTTCAAAAAATGAGCAGCGGGTCAGTTTGGAAGCAGCTATCCTCATCAATTGCATCATGATAGGGGTCCTCGTAAATTTTGGGGAAATTATGGCTGTTCAGATGAAGAGAAAAGCTACGCAAGCTGGACCTCAATGCCCTATGATGTGCTCATATCTTAGCTATGCCTGCAAGCTGGAGTGCCACTGTTCCCAGATGAATCCCCAAGCTCTGCTACCGGTGTCATCACGGTGGATCGGAAAAGGGATGCGGATGCTCGCAAGAGCAAGCGAAAGCGTCTGCAAGCCTTTGATGTCCCAGAAGAATCTTTCTCTCATGGTTCTGAGAAACCCCCACTGGCTCCCTATCTTAATATGCCACACTCAAAGGAATCGGGACAAGCTTCAAGCGAAGCCCCTACTAGGAGAGCTTCACCTCCTCCCACATCTTCCCAACCAAGCAGTCTCTACAAACTCGCAAAGATTACTAACTCTCATGAGAGCTACCTTCAAAAGTTTGCTAAAAATATCCTTGCCCTTATTGCCCAAATGGTGAAAAGGGAGATGAAGTCTATGTATAAGAGTCTGACCAAGTTGTGCTCACAGGTAGATGTCGTGGAAGGGGTTGTCACCTCTCTCCAAACTGAAGTAAGGGAATGGAAGAGTGGGAAGTCCATGGAGGTGCCCAACATGAGCGCCCTTGACGCAGCAATGGCTGCCTCTTCTACAGTCTGAGACCCTATTGATGACTTATTCGAGAGCTTGGGGATGAGGCGGAGGACCTGGGCAACAAAGGCCAAGATGGGAAAGCTGATGAGGATGATGAAAAGTGACAATTTTAGGGATTTCTCTCCCTCTTTATTGTGTATACATACATTGGGGAAAATGTAGTGTTTGAGTTGGGGGTGGGATGAGTGTTCCTTATGTGGTGGTCATTTTTTTTGTTGATTATTCGATGTGTCCCTTGTCGGGAATTTTCTTTTGAGTTGTGAGGATTTGTGAGCCTTTGTCGGGCTCATTTAAACTATGTTTGATGATTGCTCTTATTGGGCTGTTTGCTTTGTTAGATTTGTGAATGGTTGTTGAGCCTTTGTCGGGCTCAAAATGGATAAAAAAAAATTCATTGTTGTTAGTGCTAAAGAATGGGTCTTTGTTTTTCTTGCCTAAAGTTCATGACCCAAGTTTTATTTTCTCCTTTATGAATAGTAGATAGTAAATAAACTCCAAGAGTTTTCTTTATACCACGGTTCTTTCCCAAGGAGTAATTTCTTTTTCTTTTCTTTTTGTTGTTGAACTGGGTGACATTTCCCAATGATAGATCGTGAGACGACTCTCTTAAGGGAAAATGCCATATTTTTCTTTGAGTCTTTTGTGAAACTGTTTTTGAGAGGTACCACTAAAAAATTTTGTGTGGCATGAAAAATGAATTTGAAAGAAAAATGGTCACTTGAAATGGAAAATGTAGCATTCTCTTGTCATACATTGCATATTCCCTATTTGGCTTGTGGATTCGCATGCTTTATTGTCTTGATTCAAAATCTTATGATAATAATGAGTTGTGTGAACTCTTACGGTGTGATGTCTTGTGTGGTAAGGTCATTTGAATGAGTCTTGTGCATCTCTGCTTGTCTAGAACTTGCCATAAGTGTGACTCAAAGTGAAATCCTAGATTTAGTTGCACTTAAAACATGATTATAGATTTTCTATTGATTAGTCACTTCACCCAAAATGACCTCCGAAAATGTCTTCCCTTGCTAGCCAATGTTGAGCCTTTGGACTGTTTATTCTTGGAGACCATATTATAAGCCCAATGTCCCTTTGTAATCCTCTTCTTTGGCACCCATCCTCCCTAATTTATAGTGATGAATGAATGAAAATAATGGGGGTTTGAATCCCAAGACATAGGGAGAGATAAACAAATCAATGGAAAAAAGGCAAAAAGCCTAAGTTTGGAGGTTTACAAGAAATGGAGAAAAGTGATAAGCTTAAATGTGAGGCAGCACCAAATTGTGATCAAAATGGATGAAATGATGGCTTCAGAAAGCTTGAATCATCAAAAGAGAAAAAGAATATTGAAATGGTGTTACCTCTTTCTTAGATGAGGCTTAATGTGAGAGCCAAAGGAGTTACAAGGAGGGATTTTTAGAAATAAAAGATGAAGATAAATGAAAAAGGAGGAATAAGGAGGAGTGATCTAAAGAGTTTGATGGGAGGTTAAAGTGTTCACAAAAAGGCATTAGGGAGGTTCTAGTCACTAGAGCTAAATATTTGTCCTACCCTTGCCCCTAGCCTTCATCATAACCCACAAGTCCTAATTGATTTTGAGTGTAGTTATTCTACATTAGTGGCGAGTTACACGGAGGGCAAGCTTATGGGTCAAGTTGTGTGCATGGAGAATTCTTTTGTGAGAATGAGCGTGATTGTCTTATTTTATAATCCATTTTTTGTGCATTGTTTTATGATAAAGAAAGGGGATTCTCTCTTATAGTGAGTGGCATCACTCCCTTTGAGGACATTCTTGCATTGATATAAAGATGTGATTGAGGAATGAGCAGTGTGAGCTTCAAGGCAATCTTTGAATGTGAAATGATTATGATTCGAGATGCTATGTGTGTTTGATTGGATAAACCATGCCCTTGTTTTAAAAAAAATAAAAGTAGTTGTGGATCATGCCTATTCATTGTGGTTACCTCTTGAAACTTTCTCAAATTTTAGGGGGAGTCGTTTCTCTTTTTCCTTGAGTTGGTGAGTGTTTTCGGGTTGTCTTAGGCTCATTGGTCCTTGATGCATAACTTCATATTTGACATGTTGTCCATTTTCTCAATTGAAAAGAATTGCATTATTTGAGGACAAGCAATGGTTCAAGTTTGTGGGTTTGATGAGTTGGTAATTTACCAACTCACTGGGCTCTTAAACATGAGTTTTCGCTTAAGTTTTCAAGTCAATTAAGTGGATTTTTTGCCTTTTCTCCTTGACCTTGCAGGTACTTAACTTGAATAGACAAAAGCATGAAATTGACCAAAAAGCATAAAAACAGAGTTGATGACTGGCGCTCCACCAGAGGACAACGGCGAAACGCCTGATTGACCGCAGTTGCCTACTGTATTGAAGAAGGTTGGAGACCGGCGGAGCAGAGATGAGCACTGACAAACCGCCAGTGCAAACGGTGAAGTGCTGAAGAACTTACTGCCAGGAGCTGTGACTAACTGGTGGTCTGCAGATCAGCATTAGAAAATCACCGGTGCCAACGCTAAAGAGCCAAAAATCTCACTGTCCTTCAGCTAGAACTGACCGGCGTTTTGCGGGTCTGCACCGGTGAATCATAAGTGAGGCCCGTCAGCCAGGGGTAAAAATATCAAGCACAAAAAAGAGAACCAGATCTGTATCTTATTTTTTATACCTCTCATAAAAGAACTAAATATTCCATTCTAGAAAGGGGGGATTATTCTATTGCTTTTGGCTATTATAGAAAGTAGAGAGAAGTAGAAAGAGAAAGAGTCATCTTCTTAATTGAGAAGGTAGAAAACTTCATTGGAGTTCAGATCTTGCCTGAATTTCTCTTACTCAAGTTTGTGAATGGATATTGAATTTTTGTTTAATGCAATATCTTACTTTACTTACATGGGTAGCTAAATTCTTTGCTAGGGGTGTGTGAATGATTGGGCTTGATTTAGGTTGGGTATTGTGAGTTTGATCTTAGATTTACTCAATTAGTATGATTTTAGTGTTTCCTCTGAATTTTAAATTAAAAACTCATAGTTGCAAGTGTGTTTGTATTTTCTTACTTTGATTTTGCTTGAAAAAAGAAATTAAGGTATGGGTGAGAAAACAATAATGGGTATTTGGGTGGTAATTATATGGGGTTGGTCTAGACATAGCCAAAACCCATTATTACACATCCATTAAGGATTGGAGCTAGAAATAGTGATCCATACCCAAGTTGATGTGGTTGTTGTGAAGAGGAACCTTAGGATTTGAGAAAACCCGAGGTATAAGACATCTAATGGGTTGAGAAACTTAAGATGTCACCTAATCCACAGAATATCATACTTTTGAGTAAAAATAGGAGCAATTAACAATTCTAACCCATTGAAGCCCTTATCAATATCAAACCCGTAGTAGTCTCTCCATTGGTTTTTTCTATACTTTGCCCCTTTTTTTAGTGTGCAATTCCATATTTTATTTTATAAATTGTGATTCCCCCAATTCTCTTATTTGTCTTACAACATTAATGTGAATTAGTTCAATTTAATTGATGACTATTATGTGATCAGCTGACATTCCTTATGGGATTCGACCCCGACACCCGTCGGGTTATTTGTTTTGATACAAAGACCGTTTATGCTCCTCGCAAAGAAGAGCATAGTTTGGACATTATCAGTCATTCATACGACACAGATGTGTCAACTTCAGGCCTATCAAATACAATAAATATGAAACTTATAATTTCCAAAATCAGACAGTAGAACGTCATAAGCTTGTAATGTAAATCAAATCACAAACAAATCAATGGAATCATGTCCATACTGAAGTACAGTTGTATAGCCTTGTATCTCATCAGTCCCACTCTGTATCAAACTAATCACACATCTGTCACTCATTTGTATACACATGTCAGAGTGTCTTATGTTTGCTCATCTAGTCATAACCTGCAGGGGACTCTAGAAATTCATATACCGTCCCAACATGGTACCCTCTTCCACGCAACTGCTCGTCTAGATACTCCCCTTAAATTCAAACTACTCATATTAGAATAATGATATATTATTCAATCATCACACAATCTCTCATCCCAGAACGCTCACCTCGAACTTGAGCCACTAATATCAGGATAAGAGGTATTATTCAATTATCACATAATTACTCATCCAGATGCGCACCTCGGACTCGAGCCTCTCATATCAAAATAATGGTGTATTATTCACTCATCATCAGCATATCTTAGTATTCTCTCCACTCAATCGTCACACAAGACAAAAATCATAAGCACACATTGATTACCACAAGTGCACATCAAATTATGAATTATGTTTAAAGACTTAAACAGTTCACAGCTTATTCACATAGCATTGTCAAGTCACGAATATCAACCACAAACTATGTCCAATGACAAATCAAGCATGCGTATCAATTTAAAATACATATGAGAGACTAAGCAAAATCTAACTCCAAATAAACTATAACTTACCTTAACCGAAGAATTTGAATACGCAAGCTACTCCGCGGGAGCTTTTCCTTTTCCCGATGTCTAGGAACGCGCAAAGTCTAAAAATAAATAATACAAGAGTATTTAATTATCTACTCTTCAAATAATGCACTTGAAAATTTTAACCCACCCAATTCTACCGGTATTTAAGGTTCAATTCATTATACGAGTTAACTTTCCATAGTCTAGGTCCACAATGATGACATCACCCAAATTTATGGAGTTTCTATTCCTTCAACCCTCTTTAAGGTAGTTATTATGCTAAAGTCTCATCTTTGTTGAATTCTAGATCTCAAATTATCACCATTATGAACTAGAGCATTCAAATCCATCCTAGAAAGTGTTACTTTCCAACTTAGAAGCCTAGGAATCAATAACTATCAACACCCATTTAATTTATCCTTATTTTCATAGTTTTAGGGTTCTAATTCTCATTCTACCATTAATGACCTCCCAAGGATTCTAAGGAGTTACAGGATGGATACACACAAAGATTGATGAAGAGAAGTTATGCCCTAGCCCCAGAAAAATCACTTCTTAGCTCTCAGAGTTCGTACCTTAGAGTTATGGATGAAAACTTCAAAATTACTGACTTAAACATACATTCTGCCTCGCATCATTCATTGTAGAGGACTCTCTATGGCGATCAAGGTCTCGTTATGATAAGACTTGGCATCTCGTCATCCACCATTATGGTGGTCTCGCCACAGTGATGCCCTGTTCCCAGTAGCTCTATAAAATTAAATATTTTTCCATCTCAAAACACAAGTCTTTCATCAAGATATCACAACACCTTACAAATGTTACACCTAGCTGTCAAACGATGTTACAAATTTACTTGTAGTCTTAAAATTTTCTACAGAGGTCTACTTCACTAGATCGCCCCTTAATGGAACACAACACATAATCAACATCGAGATCATACACATTTTAGTTTTTAAATCACCCCATTTTTTAGCTTTATTAGCTCACTCTCACTAGGAAAATCTAACAGGGTACTACGGCCCTAACCACCCCATAACAACTGGATGGATCAATACAAAGCCCAAGACCATCAATAATCTTTTCCAATGCCGAAGAATATTTTTGCTCAAATTATAGAAGAGTTAGAAAGAAACTTTATAGGACTATACAAATATTAGTACTATATTTGAGGCCTAGCTCAAACAGAACCCTTTCTAGAAGGTGGCTGCATAGATTAGGTGCTCTATTAATATTTGTAGTATAAATTTGTGCCATTATGCTTTATTTGAATAAATTTAAAGGTTTTTAGCCTTACTGTTATACCCCATAAGTTTTTATTATTTAATCGGTGTGTTCATACGTAAGTCTAGAGTTTTAGAGTACAACGCATACGGAAAAGGGCTTGGGGGAGGGACGTACGAGCACGGTATCGAGTTAGCGTGAGGGAGAGGGCCGGCGGCAAGCCACGACAGGAAGCATGTCACGGACCCCCTCCTCCTGCTCGTTGGGCAGCATGGCACGCCCGTAAAATGACGAGATGGGGGCCGTGACACAGACCCCTGTCCACCGCCCAAAGTTATATATATAGAGCCATCCTTCAATTGAATTTCATTTAATATTAAGTCCCTCGGCCAAAGAAAGAATAGAATGAAACTTTCATACAATTTTAATATAATTACGCTGCTAAACGTGGTCAAAACGCGAATTAACTTCAGGTATCAAATCCTAAGCCTACGGTAAGCATTTCTACGGAGTTATTTCTCGAAAATACACTCGGCAAATCGGAACTCCGTCAAGTAAAAGTTATCAGAATTGCTCCAAATTAATTCCTAAACAGCCACAGGCATTAGGTAAGCATTTCTTCCTTCTGAACTCTCATAAAATTATAGGCTTTCAGATGAGTTTTGCGAAGTTGAATTATAGTTAATTCTATTATCGAAAGATATCGATATTTGTCGAGCTTAGTATTGAAATTAGTTCTATTTTCTCAGCATAGAAGTTACAGTTGGAAAGAACTGCAATTTGCAAGGTAAGCCTCACCAGTTAAATTAAAAATCGATATTTGAGGTATATTAAGGCAAATTCTTTCGGCAAGTTGTTCCTGTCACGTCATAATACAACCTAGACTCTCGTAAGAATGCCAAGAGCATGATTATTGTGGTTAGTTGCTATTACTAGTCTGAGATTAGTGTTGCCTATTCAGATTGGGATTGACCCTACCCTATATAGCATTTCGTGACCAACCCTAGGGTTATTAGCTATGTCGACGCCTACGAGGCTATATGACGTCGCTCCAAGGAGCGGTATGCCATCCCAAGGGACAATGAAGAGGCCCAAGGTCCATATTACAGTCCATTCCGTGGCTAAACTACTATTTTTTATGTTCTATTGGCATCACTGATGCTCGTCGAGCCTGGTGCCCAGGGAGCAGTTATCAAGGGTTCACCAAACTCAAACACAGCTACAAATCAGGAATCGAGCGGGCTCAGTTACAGACCCAGGGGACCGATAGGTTGTCTATAGCTACCTGTTGACTTATTTTGACCTTGATAGGGGTATATATATTGGAGTGTGCTCGACAAGGCTTATGGGGGACGCAGGCGGGTTATTCTGTGTTAGTTATACCTTCCAGGCTTATGGGGGCCAGGTAAGGTTCTTGTTTGCACTATTCATTGTTAGTTGTACAGCAGGTTATAAGGTTATACCAGGTTTACTCCCAATCCCTCCTATTGAATTGTTTTAGTTTCATTATTAGTATTATTCAGTCATTTTTTATTTACTGCCTTACATATTAAGTACATATTGTACTGATGCCATCTTTGGGGTGCTACATTACTTGCCTACAGGTATAGTTAGACGCAGTTCAGGACCTCCCTAGTCCTCAGTAGAGTCAGCAGTCGGATCATCTCCTCTTTCCTCAGAGTTGTTAGTTAGAAGGTTTGTTCTTTTATTATACAGTTTATGGGTAGGTCGAGGCCCTTTCCCAACCATTATTCCACTCTTAGAGGCTTGTAGGTTACAGATTTCCAGTGTTAGTTTTGTTGTTGGCTGTGTGGGGCCTATGTATGTTTTATTTTGCGTGATGGCCGTGTGGGGCCTAGTTTAGCTATTAGTTAGCGGCCTTGTCGGCCATAGTATAGTTCTGATTGCTTATTTCCAATATGAGATAACTAGACAGCATGGTGGTCTTGTCGGACCGCATAGGATCCCTTGGTATTGCTTGTTGCTGGTTAGCTATTTTCTTTTACAGGTAGCTATGCGACCTTGTCGGCCGGAGGCTGTGTTTACAGCCGAGATATAGCTCATCATTTTCTTGATTTAAAGAGCAGGCGTCCATCAGAAGTGCATAAGCCCAACCAGGTCAGTTCAGATACCAGTATGGCACCAGGTGCTAGTCTTGCCTCCCAAGGTGGGGCATGATAAACTTGGTATCAAAGCAGGTCATATCCCAGGAAGTCTGCAAGTCATGTCAAGTAGAGTATTTTCTATGGATATGTTGTGCACCACATTCTATATACAAGAGGCTACGAGGCTTAATAGGGTGGTTACTCTTCTTTCTCCTCCAGTCATTCTATAAAGTTGTGTTGTATAGGGTTGAATCCCTAAGCTTACCATATTCTGCTTATCTACAGAGAAATTTTGGTCACGCAACAGACTACGACCGGTCGAAAATTAGATGTCGCGGCAGGAAAGGGCACTAGCAGGGTGCCCCAGTCAGAGCTAG